>JAHKKF010528301.1:4851-32383 GCA_019740295.1 Labeo calbasu
GACGCCTCTGACGTTGTCTGTGGTTCAGGAGTGGCTTAACAAGAGGACTACAACAACTGTAGCCAAATTCCTTGACACGTCTGTTTGTGGTGGCTCTTGATGCCATGACCCCAGCCTCAGTCCATTCCTTGTGAAGTTCACCCAAATTCTTGAATCGATTTTGCTTGACAAGCCTCTCAAGTGTGCGGTTCTCTTGGTTGGTTGGTTCCTTCCACTCAACTTTCTGTTAACATGCTTGGATACAGCACTCTGTGAGCAGCCAGCTTCTTTGGCAATGAGTGTTTGTGGCTTACCCTCCCTGTGAAGGGTGTCAATGATTGTCTTCTGGACAACTGTCAGATCAGCAGTCTTCCCCATGATTGTGTAGCCTAGTGAACCAAACTGAGAGACCATTTTGAAGGCTCAGGAAACCTTTGCAGGTATTTTAAGTTGATTAGCTGATTGGCATGTCACCATATTCTAATTTGTTGAGATAGTGAATTGGTGGGTTTTTGTTAAATGTGAGCCAAAATCGTCACAACCAAAGACTTAAACTGCTTCAGTCTGTGTGCACTGAATTTATTTAATACACAGTTTCACAATTTGAGTTGAATTACTGAAATGAACTTTTTCCACGACATTCTAATTTATTGAGATGCACCTGTATAGCTAATATCACTGCAAAGAAAATACTGCTATTTTTGCACCTAGTGTAAAAATCAACTGTCGCTATTTACACTTACTTCTTCTGTCTTACCCTAAAATTTTAACTTTATAGCATATAATAAATGTGCTGAAATGAGATTGAGTGCCATCTATGGTTAAGTGGAAACCTACAGGGGGGTTCTTGACCCATCTTAGCCTAAATCTGGCAGTGTGGATTTAAACAAAAGGAAATCCTCATCTAAACTTTTAAGTGGTTTCATTTTTCCATCTGACAAGGTGATTGAATTTGATTTGTTTTGGCATATTTCTGTGTTCTTACACTTAATCCCAAGAGTGCGGATGTTGTCAACTCGATTACAGCTCACGCCGTGAGTGAGTACTCTTGGCACTGCAACATTTCTGAGATAAATATCTGTTCATAGAGAGAGACAGTTTTGAGCCACAAGGCTAGAAGAGATTATCTGTGTATTTTAATGTTCCTGGGTGTGCAAACGGTTTCAAGGAAATATTAGATTGGGGGGAAAAAAGGATCTGAGTTCTTTACAAGCCGCAGAGACACAGACATGATGTAATTCGTACAAAGCGCTCCAGTGTCCAGCGGGCTTGTTTTTCCTTTTTTATTTATCAAATAACATTTTTGAAACATAAATGCAATGCTCTGATCTAATGACTTGCAGTCATGGGTTTTAGCATATTCGTGTTGTTCTACTTGTGATTCTACAATTAGCCAAATTAGCTGCAATATTAATAACTGAACATACAATGCTATAATTGACTCACTAGTAGAAATTTGCAGAACCTTTGTTGCAAAAGATCTTCTGCTGCTTCTACTTTATTATAAATATCTTACCTGTAACTTCAGTGTCAACACCATCAGATAATGTACTGTCATGTCAAATATGTGGAATTAATATTTACTAATCTACCATTAAACCTCAATTAATTAATAAATCAAGAAATTGTTAAAAATATCTGCAATGTAGACAAAACACACAGCTGTAAAAACTAAAAGGATATTGTTAAAATTAACCTCTTCCATCAGATAGAACATAGTATTTCTTTAAAAGACAAACATGTAGTTTAAAATATTTTAATTAAGGCTGTCAGTTTAACACATTAATTTAATTAATTAGTTATAATTAGTTAAAATAATGCAATTAAACTATTTTTACACAGTTTACACTCTAGCCCCACCCCCAGACCTGTACATTAGTTTATATTTCATACAGTTGACTGTTGACAAATATGATGCAGGACAACAACTCCACGAATGCAGTTATGCCCTAAAATTCAAGATATTGGTGCAAAAAATGGCCCTGTATGTTTTGTCTCATATTTACATACAATATCACATGGATAGCAAGAGCAATATGTGCTGATTTTGTCCTGAACGATCACAAGCTTAAATGTGATTTTATACAACAGTTCAGTAAATATTTTAAACACTGTATTATGTTGTTTTGCTCTATTTTGCCGAGAACGTATTACCTTTGAAGCCAAAGCAGAATTGTTGCGCGTCCCCAAACAACACAGCAGTATTTAGTTTCTGAATGAATCCGCATTTTAAACAAATCTTGTGAATCAATGATTCAAAGGCCCATTCATAAAGAGGGCCATTTACTTAATTCCTGAATGAATCAGCCGTTTGAACGAATTGAATTGAGTGAATGACTCATTAAGACATTTACAGCCACCAGCTTGCAGATTTAGTTTCTTATTTAGAGTATCATTTCATTAAAAAATAATAATAATAAAAAAATAATAATAATAATAAACATTGAACGGATAGTTCACCCACAAAAAAAAAAAAAAAAAAATTCTGTCATCATTTCTTTTGTGGAACATAAAAGAAGGTATTTTGAAGACTGTTGGTAACAAAGCTGTTTTGGTGACTTTCATTGTATGAAAAAAAAATACTGAGATGTTTTCTCAAATTATCTTCTTTTATGTTCCATAGTTTACATTAGGCCGTTGCAGCTTAATGTTTGTGTAATAAATTTTATGTTGAATCAAATAAAATATTTCTTTCTAAAGCTACAAGTGTTTACTTGATACTTTCTCATTTAACACAAAAACAGCTTTAAATAGTATTTTGTGGGTATTTTCACAGTCAAATTGATTTCACAATTAATTAGATGAATTAATTGACACGTCATTTAATTAATTAGATTAAACATTTTAATCAACTGACAGGAAAAGTCCTTTAAAATCAAAAGTCACATTTTCTTGGTTAAACATCACTCACACTATCAAAAAAAAAAAAAAAAAGATTTATTATACAAGATAATCAATATTCTATTTATTAAAGCTAAGTATGAATCTAATCAAGTTTAAAAAAAAAAACAAAAAAACATTTTACACTTATTCAACTATTAAAATAATAACTTAAAGCAGCAAAACATATTTTATTTGTGAACTTATGTTTAGCTATTCTTTTTAATAGTTAACTATTTTTGAATTTTCCGAATCATCAGTCATCAAAGCTCTGTAAATACTGGTCACAAACACAGAGATTTACTTGAAATTTCACCAAGCTAATTACTTACTAAAAACTCCCACAGATCATGTTTTCGAACCATTTTAAGTCTAATTTTGATGTAACAAAGTGGTTACATCTAAGTGTGTGAGTTGTTTACTTACATTTTTACATTAGTCTTCCCATTAACGCCATTATATTGTTAATTCAGACTAATTTGCGGATTGCGCAAAAACAATCATAACCAAGTCATATCCAGTCATGTTGCAATGGAGGCATTGCCTTCTCTGATATGACTTCCCCTCATTCATTCTCAGTAACCCCCCACTAAACCCAGCGCATGCTTTAGGGGGTCTGTTAGAACTCAGTGGGCTCAGAGGAGGCACAACAAAAGCCGCTGACTCTCGCTGTAACTTAACCTGCTGGTGTCGCTGTTGGAGAGTGTTTCTTTAGAAAAACATATGATTTATACACTTTGATGTTACATTTTGTTTTTTATTTTTGTACTGCGAATTTTTTTTCTCTCAAGGGAGGCACTGCCTCGCTTGCCTCCTCAGAAGAAACTCCCCTGATAGATTGATGATAGAGATACATTGAGGAAGATGTTATGTCCTGTGTCTGACAAAGTAAAATTATATGAAGTAAAAACATTTTTATCATGGGATTAAAAATGTTTAGTATTAAGTGATTACTGACACAGGGTTCTTGTCAGTTTATATATGTGTGTAATTCATGCGGCCTTCAAAAATTCTCAGGTTAATGAATATTTCACTTCTTGTGCCGAGTCTAAGCGAGGGGAAAGCGTTCGCAACACCCACAGACACGAGCTCAAGGCATGTAGACCCACTTGTACACAGGTGTTTGTTGTTGTCATTTGTTGTTTTTCTCTGTATGCACAAAACAAAAATTATCAAGTGGCAGAATAATGGCTCTCAGTGCAAATAGCTCTTATGAAAATCACGGGGTAATATGTTAGCTAGTATCTGGATTGCAGTGCTGTGCACCGTGGATTCAGCACCAGGGCCAAAGCTTTTGAACGGAAAGAGGATGATGAAATGGTCTAGAGCTGTAACACATTAGAGGCTGCCCACCCGATTGGCAGGATCGCTACTATGTTTGGCTGAACACCCACATGTTCTTATTCCACGGATGCGGGCAAAGCTATGTGGATTGTAAACCTGAATGCTCAAAGAAAAATAATGCATATTAAAAATGTTGCCAATAAACAGGTCAGTCTGCTGGTGCATTGTCCTCTGGGTGTTTTCAGCACAGAGTCCGTGTGTGAGAAAGGGAGGCTGAGAGATTAGGAAAAAGGGGTGAGAGAGAGGCAAAAAGAGCACGAAAAATTCGGGAGTCGAGGAAAGAAAGAGGAGAGAAGTGATAAGACGAAAAACAAAATGGAGAGACCAGGTGAAAGAAAACCAGAGTGAAAGCAAATAGAGACAGGAGTGAGAAAGACTGATCAGAAACTGCGCAAAAGTGCTACAGTGCCACCCGAAGGTCGACAGCCACAATGCAGTTTATTGATCTGATTAGTCATGTATGGAGCCTTCATGCCTTTTTCCCAGCTAACTGCATCTAATCAAGGAAGCACGGCTGTCAAGATTTATCCTCTTGCACTATAGACGTGGTGTGAGACAGAAGCAGCTAACCAAACCTGTGACACACGGGGGTGTGCTAGCAAGGTACGCCGCTGAAGTACAACACTTTCAGAATCCATCAACGCATCGATTGCTTACTGGTCGGCGGCTCGTTTCGAATACTTAGCATGTAGCACGTGCTGTCTTGTTCCTTCTGCATTCTTTTAACAAGACATTTATTAATGCTGACGATGTATAGGAGGGTTGCATCAGTCTCTGGTAATGTCTGACCTCTCTGTCTACCTCTCACGACGCATACAGAATATCAGGTGCTTTCAGCTCTTTCCTTGAGTTTTTAATGCATTAATAATATCAAACAACCGAGCAGAAAAAAATCCAGTTCAAAACTGTAGCCATTTCCAGTGTGTGAAGAAATGATTGTTGTGACTGAAGGTAAAATGCTACTAGTTGCTAAAGGTAAAATGTGGTTTGTTTTTTTAGGTGTTAGAATATGTTTGTGTCATTTTTGTCATGTAAGAATACTTTCATCCATCCCAGCTTGTGTATAGAGCAACATAAGTAGCACTAGCAAAACAGTTTTCTGTTTGAGCCAAGCAGATATAGGAGAATCTGTTAGCATTCTCATTCATATCAATGAAAGTTGGAGCAGAATATATACTCCACCAGCTTCCTTTGATATGAATGAGAATGTCTATTTATTTATTTATTTCATTTCAAAATTATTTCTTTTCTATTTCTTTCATGGTGTATTTTTACTATGGCTGTCAAGTGATTATATTTTTAAAAAATTAAATTAATTACATGATGTGCTGTTTAATTAATCAAATGAATCGCAAAAGATCATTTAAAGTCATTGTTGTGAGAAATAAAGGAAATGAGAACTAAATGAGAAAACATTATATATATACATTAGAAGAAAAGTAGCTTTAGAAAGAAATATTTTGGTTCAAAATAAAATTTATTACACAAACTTTTAAAGCTGGCTATAACCTTTTTTTTCATAGGCTGCATCTATGTTGGCATTTAGGTATATTTATGTCTACACTGAAGGCAGTGAACACGGTGTAATGGGTTTTAAACAGGTATTAATAGGTTTGAATATGAAAGGGGTCATGACATGAGAAATCAAACTTTTGGCTTATAAAAAGTTTCATAGCTTAAAATGTCCTCCTCATTATAAACAAGACATAGTTTTGTATTTAATCAAGCTCGAAAAACAGCTCGTTTCGATCTGAGGTCCAAGATGACGTCACAGAGGCACAATCATTTGCATAAACACCGCCTTCAGAGCAAGACATCGACGAACAGTCATCTTCCGGCGTTCAGTCGCTTAACAGCTGGTTACTTGAATACGCTGAATGCGAGTGTCACGTTGTGTCGAAAGCAAACAGAAATTACAATTGCTGCCGCTGTCTTGTTTACACTGGATACAGTATATAGATGCGCATCCGCTTTCTGACACAGTCCACGAGCTTAAGTCTGTCATCAACTGGACAAATGAGGTGAAAGAACGTTTGCTTTGACGCATTTGGTTTAAACAGCCCATTCACGTCTTTGTATAGATATCAGAAGGATTTCAGAGTAATGAACACGTGAATAGTTTATTTTTAATGGCATCCCAGATCGTGTCAGAGGATTGTTCAGACTTCGTAGCATGTTGTTTTGTAATTGAGGCACAATGTCATGGAGAGTTCACAAAGAAACATTTGTTAAAAGATTAAGCGGTACTAGATCTGACTGCAGCTGCAATATATAAACGGTAAGTAAATTATTTCATAATGCTTTGTCTGGAGTGGAAATTACTTTTTATTTTGTCAAAACACTCACATGCAATAGTGAGGGGGCGTTGATACTGTTGATGCTGTTGATACCTATACAATGACATTAGCTAATCATAACAGTAGCCGATTAGAAGCCTTAGAGGACATGGCCCTTAAAGTACCTCTATTATGGATTATGAAAGGTTCATATTTTGGTTTTGGGAGTCCCCAACAACAGGTTGACATGCGTGCAGGGTCAAAAATACTTTCACTATCTTATCATTTTTTTTATTTTTTACTTTATTTGCTGAACGACTCCCAAACGATGCGCTCAACAATTCATTTTTCCAAACCTCTCCTTTGCGTGACGCTAATCTGCGGTGATTGGTCCGATGACCCAGTCTGTCATGATTGGTCTGCTGAGTGCAGCACATGTCGGAAACGCCGATCACCATTACATTAAACAAACAGCCATGGTATATGCATTAGCCCAATGCTGAAACATACTGATAAAGTACTGCAGTTGTACTCCAAGTAATAACAACGACAAACA
Source organism: Labeo calbasu (assembly GCA_019740295.1). NCBI lineage: Eukaryota > Metazoa > Chordata > Actinopteri > Cypriniformes > Cyprinidae > Labeo > Labeo calbasu. The sequence continues at coordinate 11,887 of JAHKKF010528301.1, forward strand.
TTCACTATTCATCGTCACATTTCTAGACAATTGACTAATAACAGATATTACTGTTAGCCGGTTAGCCAGAGACCTGCAAGCTGCACGGAGCAAACACAAGGCACGCAACTAAATACGTATTTTGCATGCTACAGAGTAAAAATCCTGATAATTTACTCACCCCCATGTCATCCAAGATATTCATGACTTTCTTTCTTCAGTCACAAGGAAAGTTTGTTTTTTGAGGAAAACATTCCAGGATTTTTCTCTAAATAGTGGACTTCAAAGGTGCTCAACGGATTGAAGGTTAATAATGCAGTTTCAGTGCATCTTCAAAGGGCTTTAAACGTTCCCAGCCGACGAAGTATCTAGCGAAATGATTTTCTTATATATAATATATATATATTTATGCACTTTTTAACCATAAATTCTTGTCTAGTCTAGCTCTGCGATGCGTATGCGTATCCTGTGCACTCCGGTTCAAGACAGTTAGGGTATGTCGAAAAACTCCCAAATTTTTCCGGGTCTGCATATGCAACAAATGGGCAGGCGATATGCTAATGTTTCATGTTGATGTCAACACTGAAAGGCTTGGGATTTATTTTAAAAACGTCTCTTTTAAATGATTCAAAGCTGACTCTTTCTTCAAACTGCATTACACACTTTCAGATATCCATAATAGGGGGAGTTTAAAAATAGGTTTTAATGCAAAAAAAACCTTTTTAATATTATAATTGAATCAAGGAACATATTTAAAAAACATCCATGTCATGACCCTTTTAAGATTGAATGTTTATTATTATTATTTATTATTATTTATTTATTTATTTTTACGAAATTGTACTCTTCTGAAACTATAACTGACAGTAAGTGTCAACAAGTCACTACAAGTAAATACAAAAATGCGGTGTTCACACAGGCTCTGACATTCCATCTTTTTTTTTTTTTTTTTTACAGGTAAAGCACCATTCAAGCATCAGTATTAAAATATCAATAAATTCTGTGTTATCATTAATCAGAAATGATCTCTAAGCTGCTGCATCTCCCAGTGTTGTGTTTGCAAACATGGAGGGGTATATATAATCTTTGTTGATGTTTTAATTTCTGTGTCAAATTTGTGCAGCTTTTTTTGACTGAGACTTCAAACCGAACTACACAGCACAGGGTAAATGAATTATCTGTGTCAGAATGTTATGACTGGCCTAGTGTAGACGTCTTACATCAGCGCATTCTGAACTTGTACATGTTCATACTAGTAGTCTCACTCTGCTTCCTGTTTAGCTGACCAATCGAAGACAGGTAAATGTTTTGGAAACCTGTTTGCAATAGTCATTGCTGTGTTTCCATTAACTTTTAAATTGCGCAAACTAAAATTGCAAATTGAAAATACCTCTATTGGAAACGTGTCAATTTCACAATATATAACAATAAAGTTTTTACGCTCACATGAGGTGGTTTTTTCAGGCAACTGAAGAAGGAATATGTCGTAAAACTGCAATGGAAGTTTTTTTTTTTTTTTGCATTTGCATGTCAGATGGCATATGTAAAGTCATATGATCTTTCTTTAATGTACTGTATCCTCCCAGAAACACTTCATACGTGTCCGCTCTCAAGTATAAGGGGCTTTCCCTGCAATTAATAAAGACAATTTACACTGCACATGTCTGTGGTGCATTACGGCTCTGACATGGCCACCGGAGCTGATCGCTGCCACTCTAGTAAATGCTTGTGTTTATACTAGCCGTGCTGCACACGTTTCAGAAGCGGCTCCCTGTGCTGCTTCTGTAAAGATACATGCATACACCTACTTCGATTAAATATAACCAAAATCTGTTGCCATGACTTATTGTGAGAGGCAAAAAATTGTTTTAGTCGCATTACATCTATTAATGAAAACGCCGTCATTTTGCAATACTTTTTTATCGACATTTATAAAATATTGTCAGATCTGTAATGGAAATGCACCTAAACTATTTAAACAACTACAAACTTTAAAAAAAAATAGTTTGTACTTGTGCTTGGTACTATATCTTGTACTTGGCGCTTGTGCTAATCTTGCAATATTTTGTGAAGACTTTTTTTTCTCCGTAGTAGTGTTTGTGCATAGTAAATTAAGGGTGTGTGTGATAGATTACACATCTTCCTAATATTTACATGTTATCACAGAATCTTTGATTCAGATGGCTTGCATCTTTTACTTTAAAGCACCCACTCCCTCCAAACATATCTATCAAGAGAGAAGGCAGGCAGCAAAGCAGAAATATAGAGCATCCAAGAGGTAAATCATGACAAATGATGACAACAAACTAGACGTAGACTAGAAACTTCTCTGTCTGTGTCCTTCACACTGTAGAAAATCATTTTCTGCATCTGCATTTTTGCCTGGCTTTTCAGTAAAAAACATTTAAATGTTCTTACAAGCTGTAGTTAATTTAGCTCATTTCTCTTTCCACTTGAGAAGTAAAACTTATTTTTTTCAGCATAAATTTTTAATTAACACAAGAAAATACAAACCAATTTGACAGTTGAGTAGGGAAAATAATCAAATTACAGTACGTTTTGTGAACAAGTGTTCATATCTTAAGCAATTTTGCTCCAAGTAAATGTATTTATTTTTTGGGTTTAAGGTTGTTTATATTTTTAATGGAAAACAGAGCAAATATGCCTTTTTTATTATTATGTGCTGCATTGCAGTGATGTCAAAGTAGTAGAACCTTTGCTCTCATGCTGAGTTCATTTTAGGCTAAAGACGTAGCAAATTTTCGTAAACTACCTGAAATATCAGTAAACCTCAGCATGAATACACCTACACAGTAATTGTAACTTTAAACATGCTCCACACACAGCATGACGTTCATATTGCTTCTATTTTTATTGTCAGTTCTTGCCTCATTGCTTAATTTGTATCTTTCACTACCTGCTGAAGCAATCAACACAACACCTCACAATATGGATGTTGTTGCAAGTCATTTTCATACGAAAGCTTCTGCCAAGAAAACAAATGTAAATGCGTTTCTATTCACATGCTAACAATGGCCCCACTTCTTGGTTGAGCCTTCCAGCCTTTCTTCATGTTCAAAACAAAGATTCTCGACTGGTATCACTTTGAAAGCACGGCTTCTTTCTCTGTGTCTCTGTGGTGGTTTTCAGACGGAGGCTTTAATGTCCAAACCCAGTCTTGTTTTTCTCTCACCATTTTGTTCGCAACAGAATTCACATGTTCTTGGCACTGTTAGTTGTATAAACTGATATCTTTATAGACATTGAATAGTCATGTAAAAGAAAACATTATTTCTTATTGTTTTTTCTTGTTTTTGGTAAACAGCTTACAAATTAAAGTTTACAGTAAGTAAACCAGGTCACTGTTTCAGAGGGTTTAAAAACAAAAATGTGAAGCTGGTATTTTTATTAAAGCATGCACGTAAATTATTTAGTGGAACCACCCTTGTTTAAGGTGGGACTACTTTTCTGTGTGGATGAACTTCATGCATTGCTGATATAATCCCATTGGGTTGAGTAACTTGAGGTTGCTAACCGTGCTAATATGTTTTTATTTTTTCTTTTATATATCCCTATGTGATATCCTTGCATATTTTGTGTGAAGGTTAGTGTGTCATATCACCCTAACAATGTTGAAAAGTGAAACCTTACACCAACCAGAGTAGTGATTGTCAGTCCTTTTGTCTTTAAGGTCCCTGTTGTTTATTAGAAGGCCCCCATACAGGCAGGAGTTTTCAAGCCTGTCGAGCCAGCATCTGTTAAGGAAGGCATGAGAAGCTGTTAATTCAGAGGCATACACTCAAGTAATTATGAATACAAGCTACCAAATCTTTAGTCATCCACTAGGGGGATGCTAATCAGCCAATCAGGCGGCTGTTAGAGCTCAACTTGGCTCTGCAAAGCAACATTTTCTATAGACTTACTTCAAAATCAAGTATCGCTCACGCTTATTGACATTGGAAGATGATTTGGCTTATTGTGCTCTCCGAAACAGGCTCAGCCATAGGGTTAAGGCTGGCTACATACTTGATCTTTTTTTGGCCAAAACAAAAAACTCTATTGTGTGGTTTCATTACGATTATTTAACTGGTCACGAGCGAGATGGAGAGTCACCAAACTCAAACATGTTTGATTTTTAAGGAAAAGGAAAGGACGTGACGTGTGACCAAGTATGGTGACCCATAATCGGAATTTGTGCTCTGCGTTTAACCCATCCAAGTGCACACACACAGTAGTGAACACACACACAGAGCAGTGGGCAGCCATGTTGCTATCGCTGCGACGCCCGGGGAGCAGTTGGGGGTTTGGTGTCTTGGGACTCGCCTCAGTCGTGGTATTGAGGGTGGAGAGGGCAATAGTTATTCACTCCCCCCACCTTCAATCCCTGCCAGACCTGGGACTCGAACCTGCAACCTTTTGGTTACAAGCATGACCCATTAGGCCACGGCTGCCCCGTAAAGATAAGGGTTTAAGATTACATATCTTAATCAGGCCGCCTCTGACGCGATACTTGTGATAGCCAATGAGAGCGTAGCATCACATATCGGATATTGCATGCTTTTATAGCTGAAACTTGGCAGCCACAAACATGCAATGAAAGAAGAGTACTGAGAAAGAACATCACCCATATTCTTTTGTCTATTTTGTTTTTCACTGTACAACAGAACACGTACCAAGAGTTGATTGTTCTCCATGTGTTTTTCTTCTCTAGTTGCGTTTGATCTCATCTGTGAGATCTTTTGTCACTGTGAAGATAGCCACAGATTAGGCCAGAACAAGTGACCAATTTCAGCTGCAGCTTCAGCATCTATTTATAGCATATGGGAGCGGGATGCTTCAGATTCTAGAGATAATTTGAAAGGACAGAAAGTTTGATGAGACACTATAGTGCAGTGTGAAGTAATCAAAATTGTTGATCCATATAGGTGGAAGACAGGTAAATGTTTTGGAAACCATGTTTCCATTACCCTTCAAATTGTGCAAACTAAAATTGCAAATTGAAAATACCCCTATTGGAAACGCGTCAATTTCGCAAAAACTCCCATATATTGCAATAAAGTTTTTACGCTCACATGAGGTGGTTTTCTCAGGCAATTGAAAATGGAATATGTCGAAAAACTGCAATGGAAGTGGGTTTTTTTCGCATTTACATGTCAGATGGCATATGTAAAAATTCATATGATCTTTCTTTATTGTACTATATCCTCCAAGAAACACTTACGTGGCCGCTCTCAAGTATAAGGGGCTTTCCCTGCAATTAATAAAGACAATTTACACTGCACATGTCTGTGGTGCATTACGGCTCTGACATGGCCACCGGAGCTGATCGCTGCCACTGTAAATGCTTGTGTTTATACTAGCCGTGCTGCACACGTTTCAGAAGCGGTTCTCTGTGCTGCTTCTGTAAAGATACACGCATACGCCTACTTTGATTAAATATAACCAAAATCCGTTGCCATGACTTGCATATATTCACACTGACACTATAGTGTAGTGTGAATTAATCAAAGTCGTTGATCCATATAGGCGGAAGTTTTGAATGCTTATATCTTATAAACGCAAATTTTGTCATTGTTTCAGAACATGCTAACTTATAGATAACTGTAAGGCCAACATATTCATACTAAAAGCCCCCAAAAAAATTTTATTTCATGAGAACCAAGTGGAATCCTCTCCTGGCTGGTCGCTCCCGCTTCACAGCGAGTGGGACTCTCGCTAACGGCAATTCCCTTCGCTGTCCGCATTTTAATTTTGCCAAATCAGTTTGGGCGAATGCAAACAACGTGATTATTATGAGCACAACATCCAGCTAGGCAAGTAAACATCCAGTCTACCTGAGGGAAGGCGCCTTTTACTATTGTTAATGTTGTTAAATAGAGAAAAAAATCCCCAGGTATGCTGGTTATATAGTTTGATTTCAATATAATTAATGCTACGCACACTATACGCAGCAAATAGTATATCTACGATGTTTGCAGTCATTAATTTGGGCTGGTGTGGGGCGGGGGTCGATAAGGGTTGGGGGGACTGGGACGCATATCCTAAATGGTTGAAAATCCCTAGGCAAAGATATTGTCTGTATTTCTACTGTAATTACAACAAAGCTTCTTGGTTTTAAAACTTGTGTGTGTGTGTGTGTGTTAACAGGTCCTGGGAGTATTGCTATATTAAATTAATAAACCACAGTTTATTTTGTAATTCCAGGCATTCAAGAACTACATATTCACTACAAACAATAACTACTCAAATATGATTTCAGCTTGTGTTGTGATTATATGTGTGTTTTGTTATGTAAATTTAGATTAGGCTATTTTTATATATTCATAATAGTTTATTAATTTAAATACTTGGAAGTCTGCTGAGAACCACTGGACTAGATCATTAAAGGGGACATATCATGAAAATATGGCTTTTTCTGTGTTTAAGTGCTATAATTGGGTCCCCAGTGCATCTGCCAACCCAGAAAATGTGAAAAAGGACAATCCAGTAACTTTGTTTTGTTAAGCCTTTCTCTGCAAGCATGTAAAAAAAAAAAAAAAAAACAAGCCGCTCAGGTTTTGCTCCCCCCATGACGTAGAAGAATCTTATTACAATATTACTACGCCTTAATCTGCACGTTCCCAACCTTGGCGCCGCCATTTTGTTTTCGCAAGCGACAACTGTCGTTGGCTGCACAGAGCACTATTTCGACAGCAGTGGATTTATTGATTTATTTACTGTATATTACGCTGCTGCCACACAGATCTAATATAAACATATGATTTCTTTCCCAGCTGTTTACTTTCACAGACATAACCGACTGTTTTTGTACCTCATGTGTATTTTTAACATAAACTTGTGTGTATTTGACAGTTTAAGTGCAATAAGACATGAAAGAGAATTTAGTTTAGTACTCCCATGATGTGTGACAGACGGTTTCTGTGCGTGTGCTTCGTATGTGTGCTCAGAAAACCGTATGTCATAAGTTTAAACTAATGTGGGTCAAAATGCATGATTTCAGCGCGATAGACATGATAATCAAAACCAAAAAGATGTTTTTAGGCACAGCCCTGTTCTGGAAAAGGGGGCGGGGAGCAGCAGCTCATTTGCATTTAATGAGACATGCATGTAAACGGCATGTTTCTGCTTCCACTCAAAATTTTCAAAATTATAAAATAAACTATTTGTGGGGTATTTTGAACTGAAACTTCACAGACACGTTCTGGGGACACCTCATACTTATTACATATTGTAAAAAGGGGCATAATAGGTCTCCTTTAAGCAATTCTATCTCACTATATATTCTCATGCCAACATATATAATGTTGAAGTCTTTCATTTTTGTTTAGTTAGTTACCTGTGTTACCCAATTTTTCAAGTATATGAGCAAAAATGATTGTCTGTTGTGCAACTTCATGTGACAAATGCTTGATGAAGCCTAAGTTGCACTGAACCCTGAATGTTCCTTCAACGTCAGCTGTTCCACTTCAATCTATGTTTTTCATATGGACAGCAGGAAATTGAGATCAGTCAGATGAAGCTCCGTCAGTGTGAATATATGGCTAGCCTTTAGTGAAATCTATTGGGATATTCCACAGGTTTACAGCTGCGCTCCCCAGATACGATGTAGACTAATGTGACATTTGGAGTTCCTGTGGGCTGCAATGCTTTTGACATACATCTGTTGCCAACATGTTGATAACGTAATATTCTAAAAAAAGACTGGTTTGATATGGGCAGAGGAGATTAGATACGGAACGAATAATTCCCAAACATGTTTCAGACCAGACGTTCCTGCCGAGAGCGTTCCCTGACATTTGTTTCAACTCATTTTGCCTGTTTCCCGTCCATTAAAACATGGCATTTGTTTTGCTAAGTTGGTGCAGAATCACGCTGTTGCGTGGCATACAAATCCAAGCTGTCTTTCATATGGATGGGCTGAGACGTTCAGCCGTACGCGCGGAAGTACAAACACAATTATTCTTTGTGGTCTCGACCTCATGCCGAGACGAAACACAACAGGGATTCCTTAGAGGATGGCCTCAAGAAAAAAAAAAAAAATGTTTGAAGGAATGCAACAGCAAGCAGTCTTGTCTGGGTCTCAGTCTGGCGGGGGATTGAGTGGTGTGAACACAAGGGGGTGGGGTGCGAAGCAGACCCTTCTTTTTTTCATCTTCTGCAAGGTAAGCAACACCGTATGTGTGTGCTTGCCTTCAAAAGCCAGGTCATATATCATAAAGATGAACCCTCCCAGTTCAATAACCTTGTATCTTATGGCAGACCTAAAAACTAAAGGAAATCAATTCATCTAAAAGTGAAGTTCACTTGAGGAAGGTCATGTGGCATGTGTTCTGTGACTAAATATGCACAGGTCTTCTTTACACACACGGTAGAGAAGAGTTGTGGGTAATGGCCTTGCGTGGCTTTGAAGGCATGACTGACATTTAAATTGTCCATATATAACCAGGAACTTCAAGACGTGCCTTGAAACTCTATTTCCCTCGTAATGAAGTAATTGGTGGTAGGGGAGGCCATTTATTGATCAGCTATTGCCTAGTAAATGCGTTCCCTTGAGAAAAAGAGGTGAGGCCTAAACGCATGCATTTATTCATACGTATGACGGTCCCGCTCGTAAGCGATTGAAATCACTGTTGATGATCGCATGGAATGCAGATAATCCAATGCAGCAGCTCCAGGGCTCGCTATTTATTTGACGGCTGCTTAAATTATTGGTCCAGATAAAAATACCACTGGAATGTTATTGCTAATATCTGTTTGCTTTGTTTTCCGAGTCAAGAATGATGAACGTGGATGGAAAATATATGGGCAGCGTGTGTTTTTGTTTTTGTTGTTTCTGTCAAGAGAATTACATTCATTTTCATCATCCCTTGCTGGCATTGTGTATGACAGCAACCAGTGCATGAAGATTAAAGGTGCATTCAGTCATTTTTTCCTCATTAAAAAGTTTTACACAAAGAAATGAATAGTACTTTTGGAAATGTTTATTATCAAGTACACTCATTTAAGACTCAAGCCATTTAAGTGGGATAATAAAAGTTTTATTTCACATGGTGCAGCTGAAATGTTGAGATACTAGGATGGATGGATGGATGAATGGAGGTTTTTAATTTGTTGTTTTCATTTTTTTTCTTTCCTGAAAATTCCCACCCCAGTGTTAATTTAACCACATCTCAGATGATATGTTGTTTAATAGCTTTCTGTAATAGAAATGATAGAATGGAAATGGAAAACTGCACATAACACACATATCTGACAAAATTACAGCTTTATTGGAAATCACACGCACAACAACATTCTGCTCAGAAGTGATATTTGTTTTTGCTTTGTTTTCTTGCTTAACTAGCATTTATGAAAAAAACTGCTGATTGATGTGGTGGAAATAATGCAACATCTATGGAACAGAAACATTTCTATATTGTTTGCATGCAATAAAAATTTAATGGTTTGTTTATATGACCATAGTTGGCCGCACTTTATTTTAAGGTCCAGTTCTTGCTATTAACAAGCCATTAACTATGACTTTTGCCTCAGTAAACTCCTAATTTGTTGCTTGTTAATAGTTAGTAAGGTAGTTAGTTTATTTATTGGGTGGGATTAGAGATGTAGAATATGGTCAGGCAGAATATGTGCTTTATAAAGACTAATAAACAGCCAATATGCTAGTAATATGCATGCTAAAAGTAGCTAGTTAACAGTGTGAATTGGTCCCTATACTAAAGTGTTACCACATAGTTTTATGTATGTACTTTTTAGTGAATTTTCTTAGTAGAAAGTCTGGAAAAGAAGATGTCTTGAAAACACAACACAGCACTGGTTTTCGGTACTTTTTTCACAAATACATGTTATTTATAGATTGAAAAAAAAAATCTATACATAAAATGCATTTGAAAAGTACTGAATATAACTGATGAAAGCCTCGGAGGACCTGTTACCATAAGTTACTTAAATGCATGGTTGCAAGTGAAAAAAATCTAATTTAAGAATTTAATTAAACTGCATTGACATCAAAATGTTGAACATTAACTTAATATTGTGTGTAATGTAAACTCAAATTTAATTGATTGTTAATTGATTTTCTTTAAAAAAAAAAAAAAAAAAAAAAATTGTAGCAACTTAATTAAATTATTTTCTTAACTTTGGAAACTGCACGGTGTAATTATGTTCGTTTAGTGAAAGGAAATGCCAGTGTTTTAATGCTGTTAGGTTTGACATTTAAAAAAGTTCCTGTAATGTTTGTTTGTAAGTGTAAGGTTTTGTAGACCACATGAAGGTAAACACTACATCGATTCAGTGACTGTCCTAATATCAGTGATGAGTGATATCTTACTTGATCATTTAATTTAGATGCTAAATAAGTTATTTTAGCATGTGCTAGCTGTTGATTTTAAGTGAAAAATATGAGATTATTTGGTTTCAGGCCCACAAATCCATTAGTCAAAGCAATATTTTTGAGTAAACAGCCTGAAAATGATTATGCTACAGATTATGAACTTCTCCTAACTCAGTGTAGTTTGTTGGTTGAACATAACTTCATAAGAAGTTGCTGTAACTTAAAAATGTTGAGTTCATTTATTTATTTTTGTAAACCAACACATACAAGAGTGCTGATTAAATGTTTCCGAGACAGATTTAGTGTGACCTTCATGCAACACAACAAAGTAGAAGTTTATTGGTTGTAATAAAAATCAATTCCTGGCACATTATACTCATTGCAATGGCAGCCTCAGCGATCAAACTACGACAAAAGAGATCATTTACAATTCCCAAAATTTTTCTGACACAGCAAAACCGTGGCCAAAATCATAGAATGCACCAGGCTTAAGAGCAAATTGTAAAAAAAATGACATTAAAGATGACGGATGAACGGATGACTATAGGTTGCGTAAGACAATAAAATCAAGGCCGCTCAAGAAGCGGATGGATTGATGAGCTCGTTGAGAGGAAATGGCAGTCAGCCAGATATCTCAGAGGTCAACACAGAAGGATACCTCTCTGAAGAAATGATGCTTTTAAGAAGGCCAAGGCTGCCAGGCCAGTGTTTCCTGTAGGGAAATCAGAAATGGAGAGTGAGAGAGAGGGGAAAATAATAAAAGAAAGAGATGCAGCGTGTTGAAGAAGCTAAACAAGTGAGGGTGGGGAGCCGAGAGAACATGTTCCGTTGAACTCTGCTAATTTAGATTAAAAAATTTCCATAATAATGAGATGAATTTCACTTCCCACACGTTACAATTACGGCTTTTTCCATGGCTAACCACTGGTAATTCATTCAGGTGGTGAGGCGCACCTCAGTGCATTTAAATCTATTTATACCTCCATTCTCACTGCCAGTATTTATATACATTATTCCATTGTCAATCTTGTTTTATTAATCAAAGTAATTACACAAAAAGTGCATCAGGAGGAAGAATAATGTGACATTTTTACAGAAGTGAAAAATTCACCCCATCTGTCCTTTATCGTTTGCAGCAGTGCTATGTACAAACACTTGAGCTTTCTAATTGAGCTTCGAGCCTAAATCGGATTTATGCAACCCATATGCTGCAAAGACAAACATGGCTGATGGGAAAAGAATAGGATAGTGTCATGTAAACTGCTTAGGTATAAGGGTATCACTGAATTGTTATTGATCTTAAGACCTTCCTCTCGCATTTCACATCTCCTGTTGTTCACCTTCTGACTCCCTGCATCACCCTGGACTGAAGGGCGTGCAGCCCACATGCTACAGTCAGGGTCGAAGTCATTATTTTCCTTTTTATGCACCTCTTGTCTCTGACAAGGCAGTAAAGAATATATTTGGAGTTTACAGGCAGCTTAGTTTATGACCTATATGGAAACGTGGACAAAAACAAAGCTTACAGTTACCTGTGGCTTAACCACAGAGTGAGAGTTTTGAAAAAAGTTTTATGGCTAAAGCAAAGTGCACAATACAAGACTGAAGCTTGTCACACTCTAACGTTTTTAAGTGTATGAATTATGACAAATCATAGCGCCAATAATTTTCTGTAATAGCTGCAGATGCTATAATAAATTTCAAAACGTTTTAAAACTGGACTCATCACAGTTGTTTATTTTAGCATCATTAAAATACTCTGATTACTTTATTAATATTTTGAATTAATGTTTTTATTTTTGTATTTTGTTGTTTTTATTACACTCTAAAAAATTCCTGGGTTTTTTTTTCAACCCAAATGCTGGGTTGAGCCTTTTGGGTCATTTTTTGGGTTATTTTTTCAATGTTTGGTTTATTTTTCTGTTACCTACATCCTGGGTCAAACATACCAACTCATTGTTTGGGTAGTTTTTGTGTTATCCAGATCCTGGGTTACACAATCCAATGGTTGAGTTTTTGCACCAGTGGTTGTTTGGACTATTTTACAAAAGTAAGCATTTAAGTTAATCTGTAAACATTAATTCATGTATGAAGTAAAAAATAAGCTACACTGTAAAAGGTTTTCAACAGTTTCAACATAAAAACTTTTAAAAACCCTAAAATTTTAAGTTAAATCAACTTAAAAGTACTTAAAAAAAGTATTTTATTATAATGAGTTAAAATGACTTGTAGCTTTAAGTTGATTTAACTTAAGAATTTAAGTCAGCTGCTGAACTTAAGTGTTTAAGTTGAACCTGGTGAAAACTTTAAGTTGAGTCAACTTAAAATAATTTGTTACCCTGCTGCCATAAAATTTTAAGTTCAGTCAACTCAAATAAGTTTAGTCAACTTGAAATGTTAGGTTGTACTAAGTGACAACTTAGATAGTTGAGTTGACTAAACAAAAAAATTGGTTTGTTAAACTTAAAAGCTGGGCTTAAAAATTAAAGTTCAATTAACTCACTTAGTACAACTTAACATTTCAAGTTGACTAAACTTTTTTGAGTTGGCGAACTTAAACTTTTAAGGCAGCTGGATAACAAATTATTTTAAGTTGACTCAACAAATTGTTTTTTACAGTGTAAAAATGAACCAATATTATGCTGGTGTAAATAAACAACCCTATTTGCTGGGTAAAATTAAGCGGTAGAATTAACCCAGCATGTGTTCTGTCATATTTACACAGCTCTTGGGTTAAAAATAACCAAAATAAGGTTGTTTTAACCCAGTGTTTATTTTAGTTTATTTTAAAGTAAATAGTAAATAAGTCTATATATTTATTCGTTTTAGTTCAGTTTTAGTTATTTTAGTGCATCAAGGTAAACTGCATGAAAATTACAGATGTTTCTTTGGCAACAAGTTAAGTCTATTTTATTTCAAGTAAAGAAAAGGGTTTTTTTTATTGTTTTAATTAACTATAATGACCTTGCTGTCCATTCCAGTTTTTTATCTTTTTCTTATTTTTGCATTATTTCCAAATCAGTTTGCATGTTGTTTGTTAACATGTTGTCAATTAATAAGGTTCCATGGGGAGAAAAACTGGAATTATCAGGGAGTTTTTAAAGATTTGCAGACCTGGAAACTTCATAGAAAGATACAAAATTTTAAAAAGTCTTGAAAATCTCTATAAAGAATACATGTAATGTTTTTGTATTTGCAGTTTGTGGTTATGCTCCACTGTTAAATATTTAATTGGCCAAAAATAGCTCTTAGTGATGCAATGTCGCAAAAGTCGGACAGAAGAATGATCTAGTTAGCGACTGGTTGTGTAAAGCAAGCAGCAGCATGACAGAAAACAAGAAACTATGAGTCTGTAAATGTGTGCAGAACAAGTATTGTAGTGTGTGCCTGGCATAAAAAAGCTTTGTAACCTAACAAATGTGCTGCAGTGGAAGACCATTATTCTGCCAAGTTCAGAAAGGACAAAAGAGGAAAGACATTTTTTGTTGGCAAAGTCATGTGTAACTGTTTCTTTTCTTTTCTTTCTTTTCCTAACCATTTTAAGCACCTTATTTTCTTCATCTATTTATTTTCAATTAATTTTAAATAAATGGTGCATGCACAGTAATTTTAAAGGAATTATACAACATTAAATAAAGTATCGCATGGCAACTGCATGTCAACTTTCCCCACAGTCTTTTATGTCACTGCCCAATGACATCTGTGTGAAAGTATGTGCGTATGATTGCGCTTTTATTCCCAGATAATACAGTGCCGTGGTAGCATGCTGTGGTGAGAGAAGCGGTCAATGTTAAAATAAAGGCCTGCAGTCAGCCCTGCGAGAAGTTCCTCAGCATTATTTTTTTCCTCTCCATCTGTCAAAAGCTGTGTCTCTCACTCCACTTAACAGCCTACAGTAAATAAAGAACGGAAGCTTGTCATAAATGCCTATATAGCTTATTAGAAGCTGTGCCGACAACTTCCGTCGGCTAAAATCAACCAAATGAAGCAAAGGCAATGTTCTGTCAGGCAGGCGCTGATGTCATACATATCCAGGTCATTGTGAGGCTGAGGAAAGAAACATTTAGGACCCCTGCTGCGCTGCTCTTTGGCCACTGATGGCATTTCTGTCCCATGATTCAGCCTTAGGAGTGATGCCTGTTCAGTCGCTTTCTTTCCTTTTCTGTCTTTTTCTCTCTCTCAATGTTCCACTTTTTTCTAGTGCCCGGTATAAAGCCTGTGAGGATGCATGTAAGCCAGGGCAATTTAATGGAACGATTTGCTGTAGTCTAATGCAAAATTGGTAGAACTGATATGATGGCCAATACAGTTATTGAAATTAGTTAATAAAATTCTTCTATTATTTACTTTGCCATTTAAGTCTCATATGAATTTTGCATGTAACAACAATGCTTTGTAAAATTTCTAAACTGCTTTTTTCCATACAAGTAGTGCAAATGGCTATTCCACACCTCCACAGTGTGATAAACAAACAGGGTTGGGAAGGTTACTTTTAAAATGTATTTCGTTACAGATTACAAAATGCTTTAAAAAGAATTTTATAATGCATTTTGTTTATGAACTTTGATGTCTTGTTTTTGTTAACCACCTCTAAATAAAAATGGGTGGCATTAATGCATTTAAAACAGTTATGAATGCATAAATAATGCTATGGGATTAATGTTTTAAATATAACATTTTGAGCATACACTACCAGTCAAAAGTTTTTGAACAGTAAGATTTTTAATGTTTTTTAAAGAAGTCTCTTCTGCTCACCAAGCCTGTATTTATTTGATCCAAAGTACAGCAAAGACAGTAAACGTTTTACTATTTAAAATAATTGTTTTCTGTTTGAATATGTTTTAAAATGTAATTTATTCCTGTGATTTCAAAGCTGAATTTTTAGCATCATTACTCCAGTCACACAATCCTTCAGAAATCCTTTTCAGATCCTTTTATTACTTTTATTATTTTGGAAACAGCTGAGTAGAATTTTTCAGATTTGATGAACAGCATCACTTTATCATCACTCTTTATCATCAGTTTTGACCAACTTAATGCATCCTTGCTAAATAAAAGTATTCATTTCTATAATTTCCCCCACCCCAAAAAATAAATAAAATAGAATAAAATATAAAATAAAATCAAAAGCAAAAGAGACTTCTTTAAAAAACATTAAAAGTCTTACTGTTCAAAAACTTTTGACTGGTAGTGTAGAAATATAAAATGATGGGAGAAAAATATGAAATTAAAACTTTCAGTAGTTGGTGGCAAATCAGTCTTGATGAATGAGTCATAGAATCATTTGATTCGTTCAAAAGGACTGACTCATTCAGGAATCAAGCAAGTGATTTTATGAATAGAATTGAATCGCTCTCTCAGCTGATTCATTCAAAACACGGCTTCATTCAGGAACCAGATATTGCAGGCGGACAAGTAACTTTTCTGATGCGGATTTATTTTGAAGGCAGTGGTTATATGTTTTAAGTGCAAATAGCCATAAATTCTATTTACACTATGTAAAAAAAAGTAGTATTTTATTTGAAATAAATGATAGTAATTAGATGCTGTTAATACTTATTGTAAATGAGAAAAAGGAGAGAAACAAGAGTTGAACAAGTTCGACCTTATTGGTTAAAATTTCTAATCATTTTTCTTTGGATTTTCCAAACTTTTGGAGGTCTCTATATTTTGTAGAACAACTGGGCTGCTGTTTTCTATACACTAAAAATAATGGTAAATTTTAATGTGCAAGCTTCAAAAAACACAATACAACATAAATCAACATAAATTATTTCACTAATCATTGCTTTTAAATCTATGGAAGCCCATTTCCGCCACAGAATTAAAAAAAATATGGTATTTAAAGCATTTTATCTTACATTTTCAATTCTGAGGGGAAAAAAGTCTGAATTTTGACACTTTTTTTTTCTCTGAATTCTGAGTTTACATCTTACAATGTACACTTTTCTTGTCAGAAATGCATGTTTGTAACTTTTTCAATAAAAATTCCAAATTGTTTTTTTTTTCCATACAATTCCATAAATTATATTTATTGCCATTAATGCCAAATGACATTGGTTCTTTGATTTTTCAATAAAAAAGGAGTTACATTTTGGTCTGTTTACAGGGTTGTGGAGTAACAAAATACAGATAATGTATTTAAAATACAAAATATGACTAACTGTATTTCATTATAGTTACATTTTAAGTGAGTGGTACATCCAAAAAGTATTTTAGATTACCAAAGTGATTACTTTGAATTTTAATATCATATTAGTTAATTTAATATTAATGTAAAAATCTGGTTTTAGACAGTCATTCAGTGTATTGTAAATTCTATTTATAAACCTCTAAGATGTTTCATTTGGTCTGTAAACAAAAAATAAATTATTGTTTCTGGTGTTCACTTATAATCACAAGTTCCCCTAATGCATGTGCATCGATAAATAATTAAGGGTTTATGCTAATGTTGTCCAAAACCCTACTTTGCTCAGGGAGATTCCAGGCTTTTGGAGGGTAATGTATCTTTTGTGTTCAACGAAAGAAAGAAAGTTGTACAGTTTTGGAATGACATGAAGTTAGTAAATTATGACAGCATTTTCATTTTTAGGTTAGCCAGTCCTTTAAATATTCCTTCCTAGCCAGATCAAAGCACCTTTCAGACATCCTCATCTTGTTCTTTGAAGAACCAGTAGCCTTACTTCACCCTTTAGTAAAATTAATTTTGCAAACTGTGCAAAATGTAGACCCTTCTGGCACATGAACCCTCCATGAATAATACAAATTGATTCCGCAAAGAGGCTGTAAAACTTTGGACATTTACCGTGCTGCACTGGCTGGGTATGAACGCCACAGTTTTTCTTTTAACACCCTCCGCTCATGCAGGGAAAAATAAATAAAATAAACAAATAAATTATGTACCACCTCCTAGAGATTTATCTGGATGTTAATCTGTCAATTCTATTGAGCCCCGAGTTACAGGATAATCAGAAGAGTTCGTTATCTAAAAGCGTGGCGTCTGTCCGACTCGAATAGACCGAGTTTCTTGTTGAAGGGCAAGACATCCTATCAATATTTAATCTCCATAAAGTCAGACTTGTAGGGCATGAGCAGTTGCGCTGTTTAAATCCAACAAAATCCTTCTCTCTCTACAGCATTACAGTTTGATTGAGATTTCATCTAAAATAGCCATGGCTTCAGTTCCAGTTTATCTTTCCTCAGGCCCCTGCAGAAGGGGAGCATGAGCTCACTAGGACGGGTCAAATGTTGACAACTCGGCAAACCTTGGCTAGTGACTTAAAGATATTTTAAAATGTAGGTGCAGATGGGAGACTTTAATAGCACTCAGGGGAGATGAGAATTTGGCATGAGAGGATGGATTGCGTGCGAAAAGGCTGGAATTAACTTTTCACTGCAGTGGTGGGTCAGATAAGGGCTGCTGGGCTCAGACGGCAGCACCCTGGAGAAATAGTGGAACCGAGTGAGAAAGCCAACAATACGATTCAAAATAATACAGTAGCAAAAAGTGTTAGTCAAGACATCATGCTAATAAACAAATGTCTTACTGTAGTTTTGGAGAGAAAGAGACACCACTCTGAGAAAATGAATACTCAAGTGAAACAGCAAGACATCTTTTTTTTCTTAGTCAGATACGTCCTGCAAGCAAAAACACAAGACAGACATCACTCTTTATCACTTTGACACAGATTTTTTGGATTTCTTTGGGAAAATGTATATATAAGTAATAGATAAATTCTGTCAGTAATTTTAAGAAGCTATTTTGTTGTTTTCTTTGCGCACAAAAGTTATTCTTGTAGCTTCATAAAATTACGGTTGAACCACTGATGTCACAGGGACTATTTTACCGATGTCCTTACTACCTTTCTGGACCTTGAATGTGTTAGTTGCATTGTAGGGTCGGAAAGCTCTCAGATTTTATAAAAAAATATCTTAATTTGTGTTATGAAGTGAGAATTTTGAACAGAATTTTCATTTTTGGGTGAACTATCACTTTCAAATCATGGTGATGAATTAAACATTAATATACAGTGGCCACAATTGCTAAAATGAGGTAACAAATTCTTAATATGTAGCCACAACTTGACTACACCAAGGGAACAAACAGTAAAACGTGGCCATGAGATAGAATAGAATTGTGTAGTTGGACAGGAAGCGAAGTGGGAGAGAGATAAGGGGGCGGGATTGGGTCCACAAGCCGGGATTCGAACTCGCGATGACACTATATGTCGGCACGCTAACCACAAGGCCATGATTTAACTAAAACGAGACAATGAATTGAAATGTGGGAACAAATGTTTTCACTTTTAATTTGTGATAATGAATTATGAATTATTTTTGAACTGTATTTTTGTCCACATGTAATATGTGGGGCTCCATAGGTTAAAGTTGGCATTAAAAAAAAACAATCGATGGATGCATGCTACTTATTGTAAACGGTTCTCCTGTGCATATGTTTTTTTTTTGCCCCCAATTTCACAATTTTTAATCAAACCGACATTATGACTTATCTCTCATGTCATATGCCAGACTTCTGATTTTTCTGTAAACTGACTTCCGTGTCTGGCTTATTTAAATCTGTATATAAAAGTATAGTTTTGCAAGATGCCCCTTCAAACAACTTAATTTTTTTAATGCTTATAATACTTAGGCAGACATTTCCTTGACCTAATGGTATAGAGTTGTATTATATACATAGAAGTATAATATTTGCATTTACCACCCAGAAGGGAAAAAAAACCTTTTTCCTTTGAAGCAAGAAATTAACTCCGAGTGGAATGCATAAATCAAATATGAAATGCAGTGTGTTTACAAAAAACACCATAGGATATTGGCTAAAGGAGGCTTGAAGCGTGTGAATCTCTTCATTTGGAAAAACTCTGAAAAACATCCAGCAAGAGGTAGAATAACTTCATTAAGTATGTAATTCCACAGATGTATGATCTTTCATCTCGGGTGTTTTCTTCAACACATCTCCCCTTGACATTCTTTCAACAAGTTTCACAACGCTTTAATTAAATATTACACTACACAAGGGGTTACGGTTGCTTTTTCACATCTGTTATGAAAACACTGAAAATGCATCATGATTTGGAATATCAGAAAGAGAAATTCTCATGAAATGCTATTTACAGAGAGAACATAAGGACTTTTAAAAGTAGGGTAGGTGATTTCAGAGAAGCTAGCAATGGAAAGCTAGCTTTGAAAGCATAATGCTGCGTGCATGCCATATAGTAATTACTGTAATTTCGAGATGAAAACATGTGACGTTCCACTCTGAGCTGTTCACGTCCTCAGACTCAGAATTATGCTTTTCTATGGCAACACTACCAACGCCTAAACCGAGCCTACGTTGGTCAGGTGGTACAGTGGTCATGTGGTACAAGTCATAGCTCTCAGAAGACTCCCAGTTCACAAGTTGTAATTCTGAGTTCTACGACGACGTAAATGCTCTTTACAAGTTGGAATCTCGTAATTACGGGAATTCCGATATGGCGATCCTTAAGATCCCACCCTCCCCACAAGTCTCCAAAGCCACGCCTCCTCCAAAACACATGAATGCACATAAGCAGACCAGAGGCTAACCAGCAACATGATGAGAGAGAATGCAACACTGTCAGATCACCTCATGTCTCCAGTGAGAAAACATTACAGTACAAAGCACATAATGTAACAATAATAACACTTGCAGTCTACAATAGCGTAATGAAACGCACTGATGACGTATCTATTCTGCACAAACAGGCTGTGCGAAGGTATGCAAATACATATATTGGCGGGCAGGTAGCCTTTTGTAGCCCTCGAACCAAGGGATATGATTAGACAAATATTTTATGGCCCTATTAATTCCACAGATGATATAAATAAAATGCCCTCCACTAATTTGGCACCCTTGGAAAATATAAGCAAAGGTGGCTGTGAAAATAAATCCGCATTATCTTTTTTATATTTCATTTAAAAATTCACAAAATTGTAACCTTTCATTGAAGGAAAACAATTGAAAGTGGGGGGAAACTCACATTATGAAATAAGTTTTTCTCCACTGGATGTTGGCCACAATTATTGGAACCCCTAGAAAATATCTCTGAAGTATATTTAGGGGCCAAGCACCAGAGGTGCGGTGGCACCTATTGTATCCGTTGGCGTTATTATTATTCCGCTTCTTCTTCTTCTTCTTCTTCTTCTTCT
>JAHKKF010528303.1:0-30525 GCA_019740295.1 Labeo calbasu
ACACACACACACACACACACACACACACACACAGTGGAGATCAAAATTACAAAACTATTTCCTACAATTTCCTAAATTTCAAGGTCACTGTTTTCTCCTATTTTTACTTATCCTAACAATAGTAAAAGGGCAGTTCCCTTTCGAGGAACTCGAACTGCGTCCTCTAGGGGTCGCTATGGGGAACGCCATCTCCGTGACCCGTGTCTGAAGCCTATATACAAAAATGACAACAGTGTTGGCCGGCGACAGCCTATGACGTCACTTCCGGCGCGACTCGTCATTGCCGATGCGTCACTACCGGTGCGACCACAGTATAAAAGGACGCCGGTAGAACATAACATCCTCTTCTTCTTCTTCACTGACCTTTTGTCTGTGACCAAGCTCGAATTGAGTGCATGTTTCTTCACCAGAGGTTTTAAGGATGGCTCGCGTGTGAGCAAGCGCTCTCTGCTCCCGAGGAAGTTTATCGCACTCATTTTATTCTTTGCTTGTCTCTTGCATGAGCTCGCGGGATGCGTGTGTGTGGTTAGGAGCAACGCGTCCAGCTCTCGAAGGAACTGGATGTGCTCATCACGATGTATTCGCAAAGAAGGGAGGTGAGTCTTCCCTGTATACCCGAATTTGTATACCCGGCTCCGTTCCGCCTGATTCCCGGGGGAATCTGACACGTGGGCAGAGCGTGTTCAGCTCCCGAGGGAGTTGAACATATGCTGCACGTTGCTGTTGTGGTGTTAATTTTCTGCCAATACTCAAGTGTATGGAACACCTGAGCACAATCAAGACAGGTAAAGGAAACTTGAGGAACAGGAAACAATGAATAAGAATGGACTATGAACAGAAATAAACTTCAAACTAAAAGACATGACATAATAAAAGACATGCATCAAAAACAAAACCTAACCAAACATGACAGCACACACCTAAAACTACATAAAGGGGTCATGAATTGAGAAATAAAAATTCCCGTTGCTCTTTTGACACATAAGAGTCATTGTGCAATAAACCATACTGTAAGTTTCAGAACAAAACTTCCTTGTTAGACCAAAAACTGTTCTTAGTTGTGAAAGAATATTGTCTCTGCATACCTTCCAAAAGACAAAGTGGGTGTTTATTTTCAATGAAGTGTATAATTGGACACAAGCTTTTCAGTGAAATATGGACACTACCATGGCCGCAACATATTAATAACCAAATTATTAGTAATTCTATGGCCTGATCAGAATAAATTATTATTGGGATATGCAAGGACTAGTGTAGTCAGCAGTTCTAACTCAAACTCGTTTATTTCTATTTATGCATGAGGAAAATCAAGCCTTTACTATTTACTAAACAGTCAAATGCACATTGTTCCTTTTAGTAGCACAAATACACAACTCATTAATTCACGTTTATAATATATATAGTATAATATATAGTTTATATATATATAAAATATTTTACTAGCTATTGCTCATCTATTGTTAGCACAATACACTGTTGCTGCCACCACTCTTTCATGATTCCATAAGAGATTTTCATTTTATTTTGTGTTACAGATAGGCCTACTGCTACTATTCCACCGTGTGTGGTTAGGATTATGTGGTTATGTGTGCTTGTCTTTGGATCTGCCTTCGTCATATCTAACTAGAGACGTCGTGGCCACTCTTGGCTTTCAGGTCCCCACTACAACACTACATCTACGGCTACGGTCCTACTTCCAGGTAAGCTCTTCAGAAATTTTTTCTTCGCAGGATGCTCCTGGAACCCTTGGCTGGACACATGGGCCTAGAGGCCGCCTGGCTGAGTCACTCTATCTGCGTCCCACCCTGAGGGGCTTCCTGTTTCAGGGTTTCCACCCAATTGTCATGCAGACCTATCCCCAAACCATCCTGGTGATCTAGTGAGTCGCCCCTCTGAGGAGTGGGCTTGACCACGCTAAGTTTCACCAACGTATGAGTGAGAGGCGTTTCTGCGGAAACCCTTCTGAGTGCTCTGAGGAGCATTGGCTACGATCTAGGCCCTTGTTCTCGAGGTTCTGCGGGCCTTGCTAGAACAGGGCCCATGCTTTCTATCGAGATAGTAAGCACAGGTCTGTTTGGGTTGATAGTGGCTTATGCCACCTTAAGAGAATACCCACAGCACAGCCCGAGGGCTGGGGACGCTGCTGCTCTCTATGCAGCCATACAGTGTTGATGGATTCATCTCTCCTGTTATATCTAATATCCTGTAATCAGATCACATTCAAGGCCTCTTTGACAGGGCATGCCAATGCTCCCCTCGCTGCGGGAGGGTCTCTTAGAGCTTGTCACCCCTGGGCGGATCAGGTGTTCCTCCTGTCTCTTGGGAGTTAGAAGCCTGTCCCGGTGCACTAACCTTTCACGATGGTTAAGTGTATCAGCTCCATGTCAGTATTATCAGACAGTTAGCTGCGGCTAACTGTCCGTTTGGCATGGCGATGCTCCCCTCACTTTGAGGGTTTGCTTTGAGCATTGACCCATTCGGGTAACTGAGGTTCACCCTTACTGCCTTCCCCTTGGAGCCTTGTTTGGAATGCCTGCAGTGCTCCCCTCATTCTGAGGGTCATCTTATAGCACACCGTTTCTAAGCGGTATTTCTAAAATCCATTCTTATGGTAAGGCCCACACGAACCCTTTTGGGCGCTTTCTCAAATCCATGTATATGGTAAGTGCACACACGAACCTTTGGGCACTTTTCTAAAATCCACATTGTGGTATGGAATCCACCGGAGTTCTGCGTACATTCTAAAATCCTTTATGGTAGGGATTCACGCGCTATGGCCCGTGCCCTTTCTTGAGTTGGTTAAAACCCCGGCCACCTTGGGTCCCACTCCTTATGAGCATCTGCCAGGCTAAAGTAACGGTAATACACGCGTTAGTTCCTGCGCACTCTCTAGGATATGGGTCCCCGGTCACCTTGGGCCCCACTCTACTTGTGCATCCTTGAGCAGGGAGTTACCACTTATGTTCTGTAGTACGGTTTCTGAGGGAATCTATGCAGAGCCCGCAGTAGCCCCCTGGGTGACAGGCCAAACCTAGGCAAACCCTAGGCACTTGGCCGTATCCCCTTAAAGGAATATCTTCTGTTTCCAAGCTTCGAGCTCTACCCCAGGTCCACTGTTTCTGACCCCTTTCAGGTAAGTCTTTGGGTATGCAGCTCAGGCTTTGGTCGTAGGGGATAATGTCACTGATAGCCATCACTACGTCTCAGGGGCAACTCCCTTAAGCTTAAGGGAGTTGGTACTTAGTGCTCGCCTTTATGATGACAGGCACTCCCCTCAGCATGGTAGCGTGGGTATAACCGTTCCCCATAGCGACCCCTAGAGGACGCAGTTTGAGTTCCTCTAAAGGGAACGTCTCAGGTTACGTATGTAACCCTGGTTCCCTGAGAAGGGAACAAGACACTGCGTCCTCTAGTCTTATCGCCATGCTTCGGATGTAAGCTTCAGATGAAGAAGCGAATGTTATGTTCTACCGGCGTCCTTTTATACTGTGGTCGCACCGGTAGTGACGCACCGGCAGTGACGAGTTGCGCCAGAAGTGATGTCATAGGCAGTCGCCGGCCAACACTGTTGTCATTTTTGTATATAGGCTTCAGACACGGGTCACGGGGATGGCGTTCCCCATAGCGACCCCTAGAGGACGCAGTGTCTTGTTCCCTTCTCAGGGAACCAGGGTTATATACGTAACCTGAGACGTTTTTACATCATATTTCATAAATTACTTGTGTTCTGAAGCACAGTATAAAAAGGAGATATTTGAGATATTTGAAAAAGAACTCTGACCAAAATTAGAGAATTAGTTATTGGAGTTAATCTGGCACCTGGTGTTAATTTCCTTAATTACATGAAAACCCTATTTACTTGGCAGCATTCCTCTAAGTTTCAGAGCAAGTTGGACATAATAAATCTGTGATTTCTTGAATATTGCAGCTTTACAATGTCACTAACTCATACAAGTCCCCAAAAAGGCTGGTCGTCCACGTGAGACAAATGCACAAGAAGTCAGGATAATGCAGAGACTTGACAGGGAATTGGTTAAACACTGCAGCTGGAATTGCTTGCCAGTTCAGAGCTGAACAGGGTAAGGATCTGTCTCTGAAAGTTGGACTGAAAGTGCACTCTGCAGTAACCAAGCCCCTAATCAGCAGAAAGAATCAAAAGGCTAAGCTCATGTTTGCTGATGAGCATGTTGTGTGGAGAGAGGAGAACTGGTCCAAGATTCACTTTAGTGATGAGAACAAGTTTAATTTATTTGGGTCTGATGGGAAACATTTTGTTCAGCATCAAACTGAAAAAACTGAAACCCAAGTGTGTAAAAAGTCAGTAAAAAGTGGACGAGGAAGTGTCATGGTTCAGCAGGAGTTGGGCCTTTTATACAGATATATGGCAGCGTGAATGCAAATGTTTATCAGAACCTCCTTCGGCCACACACAGTTCCTTCCCTGCATGCATCTCCCAATCAGCCTGCAATTTTCATGCAAGACAATGCCCCATCACACTGCAAAACTAAAGTGCTAAAGCACTTCCATGAAGCTAAGAACACTGAAATAATGAAATGGCCAGCCCAGAGTCCTGATTTAAACCCGTTTGAAAATCTCTGGAAATCTTAGGAAATTATCTGAACACAATCTTAAAAAGGCTCAACTGAAGAGTAGGATAACACAGGATCAATGCATTAGCCAATGCTAACAACAGTCATGTGAAATCACTCTCACTACAGAATTCTGGGCATTCATGGCATCATGTCACAGACAAACTCAGCTTTGTGGCACACCATTGTTAAGTCAACAGTGGCAGGCAAATAGCTGTTAACAGTTTTCCCAAGAGACAGCTGGTCCCCGGCGCACAGGGAGGAGAGCTTAATGATTATTTAAGAAAGCTAATGCAGCTTCACAACCAAAACATATCCTGCTGTCATGGCTGGCCACACAAAAGAAATGCTTTAGAATTATTTAGTCTATCTCCTAACATCTAAGATCCACAGTAATTAATCATCCCATATTTCAGCTGATTATATTTGGCAATTTGACTTACTTTCCTACATATAGTAATGATCTCTCTGAGCTGACTAAAACTGTCTTAAGAATATATAATAAAGGCAGTCTTTGAAGGTAGTGACTGCTGTACTGGGACAAGAGCTGTTTGAAGTTTCTCACAACAAGGAAAACAAAGGGAGCAAAAGAGAATGCTGAATTTAAAGCCGATCAAAGCAGTCAAGGGTAAAGCACTAAAACAACGACAGCAAAGAGATGAAACATCACATCAAATGTATTTTTCCAACTGAGAGACAGAGTGCTCAACTAGGGCACACAGCCAGAAGCAGCTCTATAATTTTCATCATTTCAAATGAACTCAAATGAACTCTATGTAGGTTCTTTACATGTCCTTCCAACAATTTGGTGCCTCTTGGCTTGGCTTTGAGTGAAGCAAGAGACATCTCATACAATATTAGTGACATATCATCAAAAGTATGCCATTTAACATGACTATTTCTTTAACATCACATTTCACTGTTAAAGGTGCACATTAATAGAATGTCTCTAAAGGACACACTCAACACTCCTTTAATTCATTTACAACAAAACCATCCTTACAATTGTTGATCCTAATTGTTGACATCAAATTATACATACTGATGAAGGAAGCCTAAACAGTAGGGTTTGACTCAGGTTTGGTGGGTTGTGAGAATATTTTTTGATTACTAGTAATACACATGCATAATTTCTGTTCTGATATTTTAGTCTGGCTTTGGCTCTGCTTTCCCTTTTGCAGTCTCTCCTGCTTTTATTATACTTTCCTACAGATATTTATATATAAATGTTTTTGCAGTTAATGTCTACAAAACATTGCTTATAACAACTGCCAACTAATTACAACAAATTACAAAGTAAAAATTCTGAACCAAAATGAGGTGATGAAACAGACAATAACAGAGTGGAAATTTAGTGGGTCAAAATAGCCTTTATATAGCTCATAATATCTTACTAACATACTGTATTTATTAAAATATTCTGATTAATTTGACATATGGGGTGGGCAATAAAAGAATAGAAAAACCTGTCAGTGAAATTACACATTGATTACTAAAGAATACATTCTCCTACATTCTGTAAAATTAATTTAATTGGGAAAAAAAGCAGAAATTACATTTAGCAGACGCTTTTATCCATAACGACTTATACATTAGGACAATATAAAAATTACACGATTTGCACTCAGTTTGTGTTAAGTTAATGTGCAGCTGTGGGTAGATGACGGAATGACACTAAAGCAATTAATAAAACTTACTTAAAAATTGAGCATTTAAGGCCCGGATATACTTCATTTCACACTCCACTCCGTCTAGCGCACAGCCGAGTGTGCAAGCCTTTCAAAGTGCTGTATACTCCATTGACTGTGAACTTCAATGGACAAGTCGTTGCACACACTACCTAGTAGACTTTCCGAGGACCTAAAACACTCAAAGTCCATGTGGTCAGCTGACTGTGCTTATGACGAAAAGTATATCACATGCACTGTTCACAAGACGGGTCGCAACAAGGACAAACTTGTACTTTGGTCTTCACGCCCAAGTCGTGTGTGTAACAGTATGAACAGTTTTTATTCTTTTTAACCGTGATATTATGAATAACATCATTTCTACTGTGCGTGCACTAAAATGTGTAGTAGTAGAATAAACTAATTAAAAACCATACATGGCACAAAATGCTAGATTTTTATTTAATAGGCATTACTGCTGGATAACACTTTTGTCTTTTCAGGAAACATATACTGTTCACTTTAAGAAGTTCTAAGCTGTTTTATGTAATTGCATATTATGCACATGCATTTTATATCCCTGGCTTTAAACTACTTGAAAACAATTAAAATTGGTTTAAAACATTAATCTTCAATTAGGTATCTTAGGCTAGTTTCTCGCCAAGCAATATAGTGCCGCTGTAATACTGATGTAATGAAGTCCAAGGTGTTTATTTTTACAGTGGCTCTGAACTTGGCTTAGTCAATCAAAATCAGTTTTAGAAATAAAATGTTAAAAAGTTTTCCACATCTGAAGTATAGTTTACTGACAGATGGCAAGGCACGTTTTAAAAGAGAATAGTGTTTATTGATGGATTCTTTCATTTACTTGACATCAGTAAAAAAATGATGTGAAAAAGGATGTCATGTGGACAACTCCCTGAAAGAAAGCAACACACACACAGAGAGAGAGAGAGTGAGAGAGAGAGAGAGAGAGACAGAGAGTCCATTTCAGCATTACAGTGCTGATTTGCAGTACTGGCATAGATTCAGCACTCGCATTCAATTAATGTGAACGTCCTGTGCCAATCTCAGAAAACATCAGAGCTGTGCAGTCAGACACAAGACATGATGGAACAGAACATCTGTATGAAAGATGCCTGGTAAGTTTTAGTGTGTGTGTTTGTGTTCTTACATTTACCAAAACACAGGAAAGGCTGAAATGTGCTGCATAAAAAGCTTAAAGACTTAGGGCTGTATATGGTTTAAGATTTGGTGTAGAAGTGCTTTAGACTGCCCCAAAAGAGACCCACTCATTCTCTAAATTTGATGATACAAGGGGCCATGTTGCTTGGGCATTTTCCTATTGAGAATGGGCAACAAAAGTCTATCTGGATACCTTAGATCAGTCGTGGGCCCTGTGTCTCACCTGGTTACCCACTGACAGCAACACTGCCCATAGTTGCCCAGCAACATTACTCAAAAAGTTGCTCCATGGTGTGTATCATCACCTTAACAAAAGTGCTGCCTCCCAGTTCACACTTCTGAAGAATGATTACTGAAAACTAATATGATTTTCAATATTATTTTCAACAGGATCTGCTTTTTCATGCGTTTAAATAAAAGACTTATAAATAAAATAAAATAAAAAACTTATTCCAAAAAAGGAAAGAAAGAAAGAAAATAAAAATGATTTTCAAAAGTTGACAAATTTGCAACAGCTTTATGTAATATTTTTGAGAAGCCATGTCAGCCTTTTGTAAATAATTACAAAAAAAAAAAATAATAATAGTAAATTCTGTCATTTCTGTCAAATTAGTCTAATGAACTACACAACGCATTTCTAACATCTACAGCATGTTTCATACTTACGCAAAAATCAAGTAGTTCACCCCTAATGCACCTTATCAAAACCTTAGGCTGGCTGTCATTTGAAATATTAAAAGTAAACATCGACATAACCCACTCATAAGCATCAATCACTTCACTGAATACTTGCTGGCTAAAAACAAAAATAATACCTTACCATCTGTTTTCACATTCATATCATTTAAACATCAATGTCTGTCAAAAAGTAATGTGCACAATACAAGCTAGTATTTACTAGAAGCAGAGGTACAGGGACTACGCTTACTTCCTGTACACCCGCACTACTGGATGTTTTGACATTCAGTAAGATGTCAGAAAGAGAAAATCGCTCTCATTTACTGATACACAGTTTCATGAACTTAAAATGTAGTTTTATCACTATCTTCTTCTCAGTTATTCAAAAGATTGAGACAATTAAAGTTTAAAAAGTTGTTTCATTTTCAAATAAAAGATGCTAATTTATTTACATCAGCTAAGCATGGATTGCTGTGTTATCTTATCCACACGTTCACTATTTACATTATAGGATACAGTATTCATGCAATCTTCTTATTTATACTTCTCCAATTTATATTCATCTTATACACAAACCACCACTGATCAAAATCAGTAAACAGACATCCATTACATACTGAATATTCAGACACACATATGGCCTAGTAGTTAAATGTCTCATAAAGAGATGTTATTGTTACCAAAATAAGTACGATATACAACAAAATAAGTATGATTCATGAAATCAATTAAACACAGACAAACACAGATGGTGAGCAGATTTTGCATAAACAATAAACAGATTCTTATGACTACAGACAGTCGAGTGTTGGACCTGTCTTTCAACTCCTCTAAAATTAAAAATATTATCTGAATTTTGCATAATATCAGATGAATGGAGTGATATCACTCACATTTAGCTATCACTAATTAAATGAAATTTAACAGGGCAATAAAACAAAAGGCAAGAAAGTTCAAGGACAGATGAAAGATCGAAATAAGGAAAAAAATTTATGTGTGAGAATGACTGTGACTAAAGGGAATGAAAGATTAGAGAAAATTCTATCCCCCCAAAAAAAGTGAATGCCTCTTAATTGGATCTCGTCTCTTAAAAAAAAAAGCCTCCGGGCAAGACATCTGAGATTCGGATGACAAAAACCAACACATTGATTCATGCTCTTAAAGTCAACATGATACATAGCATTCTCAATCCATTTAACATCTGTGATGTATTTCTATGTGAAACAAGATATT
Source organism: Labeo calbasu (assembly GCA_019740295.1). Taxonomy (NCBI): domain Eukaryota; kingdom Metazoa; phylum Chordata; class Actinopteri; order Cypriniformes; family Cyprinidae; genus Labeo; species Labeo calbasu. Next base: position 9,353 of record JAHKKF010528303.1, read on the forward strand.
CAGCCAGGAAATAATGTACGGCTGAACTTGATTTTATACATCAAGATTTGATTGGATGGTGATAAGTGCCCACTACATATAATAAAAGAGTTTGCGCTGAATGCAAATTTGCAGAGCATGCTGCCAATCAATTGTGAGGAAGATCTGTGACCAGAACGTGGAGGTTAAAGGTCAAGTTCATCATTCAGAGCTTCTCCATATATCACACTGGTAACATTTCATTCCTTATCTATCATTATTTGCTTATTGTTAAAATCTTTATAATTGTATTGCCAAACTTATGATGAAGATTGAAAGTTGACATTATTCACAACATAGCCTAAACATGTATTTCACTTTTCAATGATATTAACTATTAGCCTGCACAGGAAAAACAGCAGTCTTCTTCGGAATAACATGCACTAAATCATGCACAATTACACCTGGATTGTGTACTAAAAATGCCAATGGTACATAAATCTGACTGTAGTGCTGCTTTCGTCACGTCATATCTTTTCAAGACTACCGGTAAAGATTCTGCTGTGAAATTCTGATCAGTCTGGTAAGGACATAATGTTGTAATAAATGATTACTGGTGCAGTAGTGCATGATGGGACTTCTCATGGGAGCCCGCTGGTAGAGCTTCCCACGGTTATTGTGTGTGTGTGAGGGGGTTCCTGAGAGTGTCTAATGGAGCAGTCAGGAAGCACTAATGTAGTCTGCACACTGCAGAGTGAAGAACAGGATGCAAGACAGTGGGAGATGGCCAAATTCAGCCCACGGGTCACAGGAGGTGCTTGCGAAGTGACTGAAAATATCTGAAAGTATCTGCAGGGAGTGTTCAATCTCCAAACAGAGCAGATCAAAAATAGATACATCCTAATACAGGGGATACAGAACACATACTGTTCATACAATATGTGAATGGAATACACAACCAGCAAGATGCCCCAGAACGGAAGAAACAGAGTTCTAGAGTTAAGAAATATGCATAATGAATGAACAGAAAGAAAGAAAGAAAGTTTCTTAAGCCCTATTTGGACAGTAATTGTTTCTTATGTGGACGTCTGTAAAAATAAATTTACATGGCTTCTCAGTGACAAAACTCATGGATTGCGATTGGCAATTTATTCACAGTGGAGAAGCGAGTTCTGTGATCCAATAAACCCATGCTGCTCACATGGTCAGTTGCATGATTGTCTCCAGTAATAAATTCATTTACAGGAGACAATCATATTCATATTCTTGGAATAATAAGAATAAGTTCATATTTAATAACATCCTATTTATTATTTGATTATTTAAATCTGATTAAAAATATGTAAAGTATGTAAACTCAGCACTATGACTGAGACTGCTCTCATTAGTTACAAATGACCTGCTCTCATCATCCGATCGTGGTTGTATCTCTCTATTAGTGCTACTGGATCTTAGCGCTGCGTTTGACACTATTGACCACAACATTCTTTTGAATAGACTAGAAAATTATGTTGGCATTAGTGAAAGTGCATTGGCATGGTTCTAATCACACTTATCTGATCACCATCAATTCGTAGCAGTGAATGAAGAGGTATCATATCAATCACAAGTGCAGTATGGAGTACCTCAAGGTTTAGTACTAGGACCGTTACTTTTTACGCTTTACATGTTACCCTTGGGAGACATCATCAGGAAACACGGTGTTAGCTTACACTGTTATGCTGATGATACTCAGCTCTRTATTTCTTTGCAGCCAGGCTAAACATACCAATTTGAAAAACTAACAGAACGAACAGTTGATATAAAAASCTCAATGACAAGTAATTTCTTAATGAAAAAAAAAAAAACAGAGGTGTTAATTATTGGACCTAAAACCTCTGCATGCATTCTCAAACCTCTGGCAATTTGATAATACCTAGAATATCAAAACCAACTGTGGGCGGCAGCTCCTTTTCTTATTCAGCGCCCAAACTCTGGAATAACCTACCTAACATTATTCGGGAAGCAGACAGTCTGTCAGTTTAAATCTAGATTAAAGACCATCTCTCTTACATTTCTGTAATTCAAATCTGTTAAAGGATTGTTAGGCTGCATTAGCTAGTTCAGCCGGAACCTCGCACACTTCCCATAACACCCAATGTACTTGTTGCATCATAAGCAGAATGGCATCTACGCTAATATTAGTCTGTTTCATTCTTATTCCGAGGTCACCGTTGCCGTTACCATCGTATCCAGCCCAGATGGTGGATCAGCACCTAGATACGACCTGTACAGCCCTGAATGTCAGTTGAGACTATGTCAACTAGATGAGCCCCCGAGACAGATTCCCAGTGAAGACCTCGTCACCTAGACAGCCATTGGCACAAGACCATGGGAACCAGATGAGTCCTCTGCACAATTTGACTTTGCTTGCTGCAACATGGAACAAACTGCTGGTTCATCTGGCCAAAGGAGAACTAGCTGCCCTACTTTCCAGCGAAATCGTATACTATTTGAACTGAACTGTGCTGGATGATGACATCACTGAATTCAATGATGAACCGCCTTTAACAGAAAATTGAGTATTTACTGTTGTCCTTTTGCATTATTGACACAATGTTTTCCTATTTTATACTGTAAAAGTGCTTTGACATAATCTGTATTATTAAAAGTGCTATATGAATAACGGTGAATTGACTTGACTTACTGTGTATAATGCATATTTTAAAATTATATTGCATACCTGTTGCTGCCATAATAACGACCCATTTCAAATGTTTACGTGCATTTCTTCTCTTTCTTCTTTTTTGTTCTGAACAGCTTAAACTCACTGTGGAGCAGTTATGAAATACTGTCCAGCATTTAAGTAATAAATACGCATGCAAATTACAGCGAAGTGCAACAGTTACCATACAATGTTCAGCAGTGGTCAAAAAGGATTCAATCAGTGAATTTTGAATCGTTTTCTTTTTTGTAAACTCAGAGATGTGAATTTGGATGGCAATTAAATTACCACACAACCTGTAGTGTAAATGCTGAAAACAGCTTATGTCCCCATGAGAAACAATTATTGTCCGAATTGGGCTTTTGGCTTCAACATGTCAAGACTACTCTATGAGCACTTACTAACTGCAGGTAACAATAACATTTCTTAATCGAGTAATTGGAACACATAAAAGAGTAACATTATCACATCCAAACACATTTAAATACAGCTTATAATTCAATATACAATGTTTAAATATTATAATAAACTGCTAAATAAAATGATAATGAATAATAATTAACAAATAAGCCCATTTAACTGTCAAGCCACTCAGGTGCTCAGGTGTTTGGGCATCCAATATCACTGTTAGTGATTTCAATATTTTCCTGCTTATCACTTATTCATTTCCTGTGAGCCCACGCAAAGCCACCTGCTCAGGAAATGAAAACAACATGTCCTCCATCAGACAAGCACTGAGACGAAACAATCGCAGGTAATAAAGAGTGCACTATTCCTCCTGAACAAAAAGATTCAGCTCCTGCCATCCGTGAGGTGGATCGGTTGTCATGCCAACATATGCCAACACTGACAGTAAGAAACCCAGGATGAAATTGAATGAAATCATGTGTTGAAAACTGAGATTGAATATGGGTAAACAGTTACCCAAACATTATGGGAACATGGACACACAGGTATGTACAATGCGAAACAAAATTGAGCTAATACACAAATATGAGAAAAAGGTCGCACTTTAGTTTGGGGACCAGTTCTCACTATAAACTAACTATTAACTATGACTCTTGCCTCAATAAACTCCTAATTTGCTGCTTATTAATAGTTAGTATAGTAGTTCTTAAGTTTAGGTATGGGGTAGAATAAGGGATCTAAAATATGGTCATTTAGAATACAACATTAATTTGTACTTTATAAGTACTAATAAACAATCAATATGTTAGTATTATGCATGCTGTGCTACCATGAAAAATTACTTAACCACCTGCCTTCAGCCAGAGATGTAGGTGTAGGCTCCAGCATCCCCATGACCCAACCACAGGACAATTGCTTTGAATTAATGGATGGACCAAATATTTATTTATTTAAGGCTATCTAGTTAGAACTAAATGAACCACCAGATCCTCAAAGACCAGACCAACTAGCTATAGTCGCTGTTCAGAATCTATATAATGCCACCAATTTTTTTGCAAGAATGATGACATGTGACTGAGGTAATTATCATGTTATCACTATCCTTATTCTTATATCACTGTTACTCTAGAAAAATACTAGGGTCTTATTAAGTTTCTAAGCCCTACAGAGGGAACACCCTGATTTTAATCAAGTTCACAGACCTTTCTTTCTCTTGGTGTTCCCAGGATGAAAGTGTGAGGGATTTTGAAAGCAATCTTCATAATGGAAACTCAAGCACAATCAATTAATAAATCACACGTCTTACTGCTAAAGGATAGACCAGATGCACATAATGTAAACGGCACCATACATGTATCATAAGCCCCTTTCGCACAGTAACACCAGTAAATTGCTGTAAAGTTACCGGAAGGCATTACTGGGAAATACAAAAACGCGCTATTCACACAGGCACTGTCGTTCAGTCTTTTTATTGGTAAAGCACCATTCACAAATCAGTTTCAAATTACTGGTAAATTATGTGACATCATTACCTGGAAATAACCTCTAAACACTGATTACTGTCTGACTTCAAAAATCCTCCATCACTTGAACTAAGATTATAAAAATTTCATTTTAAAGCACAGTCACCACAAAATCAGACTTTGGCACCTCTATTTACTTTGAGATGGTTAGATAATGATTTAAAATCAGAACAAGAAATAGTTTAATAGCTATGATACTGTTATCAAATATTTGCATAGCTATGACAGGAAACATTGGCATCTAACAATGCCTTGGGGAAAAAAAACAGTCAGTCCTCAAAAATAAAGCATATACATAAACACAAATAGAAAATAAAACAGTTATAAATGTGTCCTATTCTGTGTTCTAAACTCATGAAACACTGGTGTCTCATATTTTAGAGCAGCCAATGCAATCTGGGGGAATAAATTCAATTAAACCTCTCTCTATCTCTGTGTGTGTGTGTGTGTGTGTGTGTGTGTGTGTGTGTGTGTAAAACTATAATTTAATTACACATTATTTATTTCTCAGTGATTACAACAGATTACAATTACATTCATTTTGTAATTAAATTACGTAACTCTGTTACATGTAGCTATAGTTACTCCCCAACACTGATCCTAAACTAGATACGTTTAGCTTAAAGATGTATATAAAGGTGTACTCTAAATAAGTAGTGCTCATGGATGGCTATTGAAATTGAACTCTGACTTTAACTGGAGTAGAGGCTTGGACCTGGAAACAGTGTTTGATATGTCATGACTTAGCAAGCAGACTGACTGATTTGTGCTGGTCAGACTGAGTATAGGACAAAGTCCAGTAAAGACAAAATCCAGACAAAGTAGGGATGAAGTCTAAGTACTAAAACATATGCAACTAAGTTTATGCAATAAACTCTGTTCATGTTTTAATGATTTCTTTCTCCTCCTTCCTACTTTTTTTATGGCTTACATTGTAGACCTGTCAGGCTAAAGACTTCTAGTTAATAATGTTTTCGGTAACAGACAAAATACAGTTTCGTTAACTGGTTTTGGGTATCACACAAACCTCTGCTGACAGTTTTGGACCAGATAAAATGGATATTTTCATATGTGCTTTTAGAAAGGAAACTGATCCAGTATTCTTGCACAGAGATTGGATTTCAATCTAACAATTTTGGTAAGTAAGATATCAGCACACTGAGTAGCTTAAAGAAGAAGTCCACTACCAAAACAAAGATTCACATATAATGTACTCACCCCATTGTCATCCAAGATGCTCATGTCTTTCTTTCTTCCGTCGTAAAGAAATTATGTTTTTTGAGGAAAACATTTCAGCATTTTTCTTCATATAATGGAATGATATGGTGTCCCGATTTTGAACTTCCAAAATGCACTTTAAATGCGGCTTCAATGATCCTAGCCGAGGAAGAAGCGTCTTATCTACAGAAACGATCGGTTATTTTCATTATAAAAATACAATTTAAATACTTTTTATTCTCAAATGCTCGTTTTGCCTTACTCTCATTGAACTCTGTGTATTCTGGCTCAAGACAGTTAGGGTATGTCGAAAAACTCCAATCGTATTTTCTCCCTCAACTTCAAAAATCATTTCAAAATCATCCTACATCACTGCAAAAGTACCAACCCAGTCTTTGCAAAGCAAACATGCAAAGAAGATCAAACACCCTTAACAAAAAAGGTAAAACAGCGATATAGGACGATTTTGAAGTTGAGGGAGAACATGAGATGGGAGTTTTTCGACATACCCTAACTGTCATAAACCGGAAAAAAACAGTCCAGGTAGAGTAAGACAAGACGAGCGTTTAACATATATAAATTGTATTATTTTTATGAAAATAACCGATCGCTATTCTAGATAAGACCCTTCTTTCTCAGCTGGGAGCTTTTACAACCACATTTGGGATGGTTTGAAGCCGCATTTAAACTGCATTTTAGAAGTTCAAAATCGGGGCACCATACCAGTCCACTATATGGAGAAAAATGCTGAAATTTTTTACTCAAAAAATATAATTTCAATACGACTGCAAAAGAAAGACATGAACATCTTGGATGACAAGGGGGTGAGTACATTATATGTGAATCTTTGTGTTGGAAGTGGACTTCTCCTTTAATTATTACAAAATTACCCAAAAGAGATGTTACTGTGAGAGATGGTTACATCAAAAACAATTACAAAAAAGAAACGACTACTTTTTTAGCAAAATTGTTCAAGAATGTGAGAACAAGCACTACAGAAGCTGAAAAGTTTTCAATAGTTTTATAATATACAGTATTAATAATAAGCAACCAAGACGGACAAAACAAAAAAGTATTTAAAATTACAATTCATGTGGATAAACTGACAAGCTAGACCAAAGGTGTGACTTCAGATATAAAGTTAACTTCTAATATATGTTTCTATATGTTATGAGTAAAAATTGACTAACTGACTAAGATGCTTTTTTCCCCTTTGGCCTAATCGTGTACATCCACATCACTGTTTGAAAAATAACTGTATATTTTATTTGTACTTGAATGATTCTTAAATGGTTATCTTTAGTACTCACAATTCATATCCAGATGCTTCAGTAAGAGAGTGCACAGTAGATATGAAGAAACTGAAATTGCTCATATCCCATTAATCTCAGCTCATGCTCAGAGTGAAGGGAGATGCTGAAGATTTACAGGCAGTGCTGATGTATCAAGCATCAGCTAGACTCAGATTAGTGAGGAGATGCTAAGCACCCCTGTCCACCTGCCATATCCAAGCAACTGCAGAATGACCTGAATCAAAACGTCACGTAACAGGCAGATAAAATGTATTTTTTACAAACACCAAAAACATTATAAAAGTATTACAAACAAATTGTGTAAAATTACAAGTTTATCTGAAGCCATATGATATATTTATGTGAGGAACAGCGTTAAATATCAAGGGAAACTGATATAACCCTTTTTACAAAAAAAGAATGTATCTGTGAAGTTTCAGGTAAAAATATCCCACACATCATTTATCATTATATTATACCATGCCCTAAATGTCCCTTTTTGGGTGGAACATAAACAAGCTATTTTTATGTCTGTCTCTTTAAATGCAAATTAGCTACTGCCTCCGCCCCCTTTCCAGAAAAGGTGTGGAGCATTTAGAGCTTGTACTTTGGATTTTCCTGCAACAATTAAACAGGAGAACAAACATCTTATTGTTTTGTGCATAATAAAGGCGCGGTTATGAATTACACAGAGAGTGAGTGTTTTGGGTTCAGGCCGGGTCACACAGTTTTGGGTATGACGACATTACTCTGGTCTGTGTGAATACAACGTTAACTTTAGCCAGATTAGCTGTGCAACACGCTAACAAGCACATTCAGAAAGGCCATTTCCAAACATTATGTTCATTGTTACAGCCAAGACTGTTTACCACATTGCTGAGACGTTTGTGTGTGTCCAAGAGGAAAATCTCACCAATTGGTTAAACCTAATGTGATTGTGATTTGAGCATTACAGCAGATGGACACAGTAATCGCTTTGGGCATGTTCCGCAAACAAAGCCACCGTTTGTCTTTAGAAGACTTGGAATTTTTGTCAATACTTGGGTTGGGTTGGGTTAGGTGCTCTATTAAAAGGGTTTCTATCTGCAAAGTTTGGTCTGCAGAGTATGCTCTGCTATCAGAACGAGCACAAAGACACTTTGCTGTGATGAAATCACACAAAATATGACACAAACACAAAATGCAAGAATCTAAAGGCCTGTAAATGGATTTGAAGTGTGAACATAATCAGATGACTATTCTGAGCAGAACAGAAACAGAGAGAGAGTGGCCTGCAGAGCGGCAGGCCAGGTGCAGCAGCGCTCTCTGCCCACTTTAGCTCTGATATAACTGTTTGTATTATGTAATAAAACACACCTGCTCTGCTTCACAGTGCCAGAAATACATACACACAATATGCACTAAGACACGTATACACCTTTCACAAGTACCAAAAAACAGTGTGCATTTTTGAGGACGCCACACAATATATACTCAGATCTTGAGTCTCAAATCTGCAAACCCTAATGACCTCTGCCCTAAAGGCAAATGAGTTAACAGACTATAAAACCAACCCTTACAGCTTCCCTCAGTAAGGTAAAAGCCGTGACCACAGTAAAGGTTTCGGTCAAGACAGAGAAAGTTACAGATGGTCATTTGTTGTGGTCAAGAAATTCTACGAATTATATCATTGACAAAATGTTAATAAGGTGTATTTCAGTCCCATTAAGTTCACTGATTTATATATTTTATGCTTTATGACATTATTTTTATGTGAAATCAGTAATTTCTCACTGTCATTATTGTATTGTAATGTGAAAAAATAATCATATATTACTTAGAAATAGAAATATATATATATATATATATATCACATATGTTGTATACAGTTTGATTCTGCTGTCAGTTTAGCCTGTTTTTATTGTATCATATATTGTTCCTCTGTATATTGTTTTGTGTTAAGTGTATTTAAGCTTTTTTGCTTATTTGTACAGCTGCAATAATTGGACCACGCACCCAAGATTATCACACATTATTTGCTTGTAAATGCTGTAGTGACAATAAAAAGTGAGTTGAGTAACAGCACTGAAATGTTTTAGGAAAAAATAGTTGTCATGGAATAATGTTACAAGAGGAAAACTACTCCTAAAAATAGGCTAAACAGTTCTATATATTATGGGGGAAAAGATCATGAGATGTTGACTGGAAAGTACTTTTGACCTCAAGAAAGTCAGCGCCAGCATACATATGTAACAGCTGAAAGTATGCTAACTGTGTGGTCACAGTTCCAGAATAGGAAAATTGTTTCAGAGGCGGAGAATGTTATTATATTCTAATGAAAATTACATGACAAAAAGGTCTTGCTTTCTCTAGAATGATAAACACAATAAGACCTGGGTAATTTATTCATAAAGAAAATAGTGTCAACTTTTTCTACTAGTTTACTACTAGACACGTAAATCCATGAACCAATTTAACATATCTTAACTTTCAAATTTTCTGTAGTTTGAAAATACATATTTGACTATATTTTATAATGATACATGATAATACTGTTCAGCTTTCTTCTTGTCTTGCTTATAACAAGAACTGTGAACTGCAAATATACTGCGATACTAAAAGCAACTCTGTGACCTGAATGACAATGAATATTTGTTAATTATGAATTGAGGATGGAAAAAAGCAGCAGTAACTATGGATACACAGATGAGTGAGTTCAGTGTCCCACAGGCTTTGCGCTATATAATGAGCTCATTAAGTGTACATGTCTAGAGACCTGATGAACCTCATGAGGCCATGGGTTAAGGGGAATTAACCACAGACTGATCCCATGCTAACCTGCTATAAAATTTGTTTAAACACTCCATAACAGTTAGTTAAAAGCAGCCTGATAAATGTACTGCTACATGAACCGGGAAGCATGTTTATGGAAAAACACTTCCAGTAGATGGTAAATAAACAAATATGCAACTCTAATACTGTGTCAAAAATATAACCCTAACACTTAAACATTACACATGTTAACATCAGATTAATGTGATAAAATCACATACGAACCCTGTTATCTACAGTTAAATCTAATATTTCAACCCATGGCATGACAAAGCTGGTTGATTTTGCTCACTCATGTTCTGATACGTAAGTCTATCCAAAAACATGACGTACAGTATCCGTGAATCACTGTTTACACAGAACAAACAGCCTCCACCTAAAGCACTGGTTCTACTGATAAAGACTTTAATTTAGACAGCTCAAAATACAGAATATACACACATACAGAAGAATTATTATACCCAAAAATATGAGCTTCGGCTTACATATCCTCCAGAATGTCTTTCCCCATAGACTTCTAAGTAACGCCCCATAGTGAGTGTCACTGAACACTACTTGTGTTTTTCTGTAACTGTACAGGACATTAACACACAGTTAATACTGAGTCAGGCAGACACATGGTTCACACACATAGGCAGCACTTAAACATTGCTTTATATCACAGTTGAATAAAGTCTCTGTCCTGTATCAGATCAGATGTCCTCATAAAAGAGTGAAAGAGGAAAAAAACAGAAAGAGGAACATGACTCAGGCAGTTGAGCTTCTGTTTTCAACACATAAAAACCTCAAACATGTGCACATCAGCAGTACACAATCTACTTCAGTGACATACGTTAATTTACAGAAGAAGTTCACCAAAAATAAAAAAGTTTCATACATGTACGTTGTCACACTGCTCTTTTCCAATACAATTAAAAGTGCAGAATAACTATAGACTGTGAAGTTACAAAAAGACAGTATACTGTAGCTGTAAGCAGTGATTGCTTCCTGCTGGCTCCAGGAAAACAGTGCACATTGGGCACATGCATTTAAGCAGGTAAATCCAAGAGGATTATCTCATTCTTTTTAAAAAGACTAACTTCCTGCTGCCAGCTGGTGGCACTATGACTGTGACCCACAACAGCCACATCTATGTTTTCAGCCCCCATGACCAAACATACAGCAACATTTTTTTTTAAATCACTGTAGCCCAGTGTAGACACTACTGCCACCACTGAGCTTTTCTTATTTTCCTATTCGCTGTTCAGAGACCATGAATGAAAGCAAGTGATTTTGAGCTGGTTCCAATCACTGACTAATTGTTTAGAGCATTCCTGGAAATTTTTCCAAGGCTTTGTGCATTTTTTTATCCTCAAGTCATACTTTATGAAAAGGATGAACTATTAAAGGAGAAGTTTCCATTAAAGGAGAAGTTCACTTCCAGAACAAAAATTTACAGATAATTTACTCACACCCTTGTCGTCCAGGATATTCATGTCATTCTTTCTTCAGTCAATAAGAAATTATGTTTTTTGAGAAAAACATTTTAGGATTTCTCTCCATATAGGGGACTTCAATGGGCCTTAAATGCAGCTTCAAAGGGCTCTAAACGATCCCAGCCAAGGAAGAAGGGTCTTTTCTAAACAAATCGACAATTTAAATACTTCTTAACCTCAAATGCTCATCTTGTCTAGCTCTGCGTGAACTCTGTGTATTCCGTTTCAAGACAGTTAGGGTAGGTTGAAAAACTCCCATCCCACTTTTTCCTCCAACTTCAAAATCATCCTACATTGCTGCAGAAGTACCAACCCAGTGTTTACAAAGTGAACATGCAAAGATGATCAAACACCCTTTACAAAAAAAGGTAAAACTGTTTTGAACCAGAATACACAAAGTTTACGCAGAGCTAGACAAGACGAGCATTTGAGGCTAAAAAGTACAGAAATTTAGCTCTTTGAAGCTGCACTGAAGCTGCATTTTGGAAGTTCAAACTCACAGGCACCACTGAAGTCCACTATTTGAAGAGAAATCCTGAAATGTTTCCCTCAAAAAACATAATTTCTTTACGACTGAAGAAAGAAAGACATGAACATCTTGGAGGACAAGGGGGTGGGTAAATCATCTATAAATTTTTGTTCTGAAAGTGAACATTTAACCCTGCAGCTTTTACTCTGTAGGAGGAGAATAGAGTGAAACACACAAAACTGTCTGACACTCACGTATGGTGTGAAAATGCATCAGTGCTAACTATTGTGAACGTGAAGGCAGGAGCAGGTCAGTAGATCAATTTGATAAAGATGAACGGAATCAATACAAGTTCAGAAACATAATTTTAGCACTTACGTCGAGACCTCGGCCACATTTAGTCTCCACCTGCAACCGTGTCTGAGCATGGCGTCATGAATCACACTTCAGAAGCCTGTGGATGGCACAGACACGACACTACATCACATTTCCATATTTATATAATGTTTACTGATAATCAGAGACACACTTCACGTAAATATTATATAGTTCACTTGTTGATACTCCATCAGCAATGGTAAAATCAACAACAGTAGCTGTATAAGACAAACAGAAAAATCAATGCATAAAAATCACTCAAACATTTCTCATCTAATCCTCCCAAGAACAAATGATTTGACCCTCATTAGCTCTGTATTCGTATTGTATGACAAGAATTGACTCAGTAACTGAGAAGTCTCCTGAGCAATAAAAGAGCAGTCTGTGAGCCGTATGCAGAGCAGCTGGTCGACAGTCTACACAGCGCTCAGTGTTCCTTCACTGTGTTCAGATGTGCACTCAGTGCCGCTCAGGCTGTTTGTTCTGTTGTGTTACACAAGGCAGGTTGACGCGTTCAGGCTGCTGAGAGCTCTGTTTTAGTCCTGTCACTCAACACATACAAACATACAAATAACACTCATGCAACTTTAATGAGCTCTGCTTGTGTGTGTGTGTGTGTGTGTGTGAGTGAGAGAGAGAGACACACAGACTATCGCAAAAGGCAAATAACACTGCACTTCAGAATGTGTGTGTGTTTGACAGTGAACTGGCAACCGGAACCCGGAACATTTCCCATAACTCTTGATACTTGTTACATCATAAGCAGAATTGCATCTACACTTACATCGGTCTGTCTGTCTCATCCATATCCCAAGGTTACCATATTTAACCAAACCAGACCAGATGACGGACCTGCACCTAGAAACGACCACAAAACAGCTCTTCACAGCTAGCAAAAACCTCGATGAGGCCTTCATGACAGACTTTCGCAATGACCCCTGCCACTAGACAAGAATTTGGAATCTGAACTAAATCAACAGTTAACTGACTAAAAAATACCAACATTGCTGCCTTTTGTAGCACTAATTATAGCTAAACTGGACTTTTAAATTAAATTCCCACTGTTATTGATCTGAACTGAACAACAATGAACTGACTTAACCTGTATAACGACACTATTGTCTTTTTATGAGCTCTATTGTCTAGAACTGTCTCCATAATGGTTTGTTATTTTCTTGTTTATCACTGTGAACCTGCTTTTACAAAATCTGTATTGTATATATGAGTTGACTTGATTAGTCTTTATCCAACCCATCATTAGCTTCATCAGTACTAATTTAAATCTACTTTAACTGAACCTGAATTGAACAGAATGAGAAAGACAGAGAGACAGACAAAGAAAAAAATTGTAGTAGAAGTAGTTGTTAGTAGTAGTTAGTAGTAATTAGTAGTTCTTCTTTTTTTTACCCCAAATTCTTATTTTTTTAATATTAAGCTTAGTTTACATGTCAAGGAGTAGATCTTCTAGCAGAAAGATGGCTCTTTATGATTTTGCTTAGTAAAATAAAGTTTCATTTTTTACATAGTAACCAAATTTAGAAGCTATAAATTTTGTGCAATGACTAATAACTGTGAATGTAGCAATACATCTTGTGTGTCATGCCTAACACCCTGAAGTCAAGATTGTTATTATAATATACATGACAGTATACTCAAATCTTATTGCTTCATAATAAAAAAATATCTTCTTTAATTTTTTCCTTTACATTTTTTGTACACAGCTGCAAAAACTGGGAATATGGCTGTACAATCATTTATTGTACATTAGTGGTGTGGTAATGATGAAAACCATACCTCAAAAACTGAGCTTCTTTTAACAGTAAATATATTTTAATTATCGTTTGATATGTCAAGCGCATTGAGTATGTCTAAATAATCTAAAACTTAACTAAGGGTGTCTTTACTGGCATTTAACACTTTGGATTTGTAGTGTTAAGTGTTAATACTAAATGTGTTAAGTGTTAAAACTGCTATTTGGCATATCACCATTCACCCTGGCCTTGTATCTGCGTTTGCAAAATTATATTACTGGATAATTTTTCCAACACAACTGACACAAACATATTCTCTAAAGTCTACACACAAAACAGACACAATGTGTCAACCTCTAATGCTTTATGTTAGGGACTCTGCTTATTGCTTCAGATATTATGTAAAAAACCGTTCTGTCATTATTTGTCACTGCTGATTTAGATGATAACGGGTTAATAAAAGAAAGTTACCACAATTTTACTGTAACAATCACTGTGGATTCTGTGGTCTTTTGAAAACTATGGTTACTATGGTAACTACAGTTACCATATGAGTCAGTCCATAACCTGATCGTCTAAAATCTAAAATATGATATTTGACGAAGGTGGCATTATTAGAAAAATAGTGGATCTAAACGAAATCACTAAAAAAGTACTAGCGTGGCTTTGGACGTGATATCAGGATGATCAAACATTCTAGACATGTAACATGCTAATAATACCACGGTTTATGCATGGTAACTGCAAGGTACCTACAGTTCTTCCTAGTATATTTAAGTGGCATGTAATATATGAATATAGTAATCATCCAATACCATGGTATTACCTCCTATTGCCAACACCTTACTCTTCGTAACTCATTTAACAGCTGTCAGTCAGCTATCAGAAACATCTCAATCTCATGACACAGCATTAGTGTTTAAAACATTATAAAACAGCCACAGATGATGAAACACACCGGACATCACTGACACAGAAGATTTGCGGTTGCTATGATACTCGTCTGTCTCGAGACAGGGATGCGGCTTACAGCAACGACACACAGAGATGAGGATGATGGGCGTGAGCGCGATCTTACCATTACACATCTTCATTATCTTGCCGAAACTACACACAGAAATTCATCCAGCACGTTATATATTCACATGTGCGTCCACAATCGATCCCGTCCGTAGATGTGATCATGTCTGTGTTTATAATCCTGTGACAGCAGCACATCAGGGAAGCAGAGCGAAAATAACCCATACAGACTCGTCAGACTGCACCAATCAAACCCTGATTCGCATGAGATGATTATACACGTATACGTTCACACGCTCTGTGCTGGATTAAAATGTCTGGTGCAAGGGCGTGTGTTTGTTTTGGTGAACTGGACGAACCTGCAGGAAAGAAGCGCCCTCTGCTGGATTAATTATGTATTATATTAAATTATATTATATTATATTATATTATATTATATTATATTATATTATATTATATTATATTATATTATATTATATTATATTGTAAATAGTCGTCTTAAACTCCCATCATCGTCTTTTAAAACTCTCACAAATCTTATTTGGGTAAGAAAATGTTTCTAAGCAGTGTTGGGATGGTTAGATGTAGCCTTATCACTAAATGATCCACATTTCAGTGCTTCTAAACAACTGTCTGCAACACAGGGACTAAATACTTGCGCCAAAACCATATTTCATGAATGCTGTCTTCGGAGAATTGGGATTGTTGAGATTATATTTTATTCAAACATAATGTACACATTACAACATGGTCTACATTTATAATATCAAAGTTTAAAATGATACAATTAAGATAAGTTATTCCATCAGTTTGCTTCCGTCAAAGAGGGAATTGTCAGATTTGATCAAACGTTCCAAGGGCCCATGACTGCGATTTGAAATTAAGCAGCTCCATCTAGTGGTCACTGATAAGATGACACACTACAATGTTTTTGATACGGATACAACACAAAAGCAACAAAGTAACCTAACAGTAACAAATAGTTAATGTAAATTTAAACATTTACATGTAGTCAATCTTCAGTCAAAGGATGTGGCACAGATATGTTAATGCTACAGATCAGATATTTCACTCACGTTATAGACTCAAACATTATTTCTAAGTTTTATTGTTTTATCAGTCACTTTATGTTTTATCATTTTGATACTGGTTAAATTTAGATGAAATCCATCGGCTTTTCAACTACATTTTAAATACACCTTATATGATGTTACAGATAGCTTAATTCACTTTAGATTACTTTTTATAGCTACTCTAGATATAATTTCACACTATGTCCATTATGTTTAGATTTCTTTCTTTTTTTTTTTTTTTTACTACACCCCTTGTGATAGAGTTGAAATAGGAGTTTTCATTAAGGTTCAGAGGAGGAAAAAAACTGAGAGAGCAAACAAATTGTTGTCATTTGCTCGCATGGAAGGAGAGAAAGAGAGTTAATAATTGATGTGGTCCTGTTCCCAGCAGCTCTCTGTCTCACAGAAGACATTTAGCCATAATCGAGATCAAAGCCGCAAAGACTCCTTGCTGCTGTGCTGAAAAGAGGAACTACTGATCGCCTTCCTCTTGCCCTAATAGCAGCCTTTTTATAAAGTTAATAAACCGCACACCTCAGTAACACTACACAGCACCAACGGCTTCGTGAAGTAATAACTCAAAAGTAGACAGCCACCTTGTTTACCTGCTTTCAACTCAACCATCTTTTTGTGTGTATAAAGGACACATAAAAGTCCTCTTGCTATGTGCTGTATCGAAGAATTGTCCAGGCCATATAACAATAACACTAAATATATAATTTCTGATCCTGTATGACTTTCTGTCTTCTGTGGAACATAAAATAAGATATCTTGAGAAATAGCTCAGTTTGTTAATTTATTTATTCCACGAAATTAAAGTAAATAGTAACCCAAATGGTTTGATTATCAACAGTCTTCAAAATATCTTGTATTATGATGTATATAATTTATGAGAGAATTTATATTTATATGAGTGAACTCTTTGGGGAAAGTCACTTTTAAAAGTAATGCTTTACAATATACATTACTCCATAAAAAGTACCTAATTGCATTACTTAGTTTTTACGTTACTTTTTGTGGTGCATTATGTAATGTATTGTTACTTTTTGCCACCAGGACTGAGCTTACTCATTTGTTTTTAATAACAAAAAACCCCGAATGTTATATTTTTGGCAACTGTAACAGCCCTTTCACTGAACTCAGACTGAAGGAAGTGCCTCTGCCTCAGCACCTCACTCCCAATTTCTCTCAACATGGAAACAGGAGAGGTGTCACTGAATAAATGGGAAAACAGTGCGTTACTTATTTAAAAATGTAACTCAGATATTTTGTTGTAAATGTAAAAGTAACGTGTTACTTTACTAGTTACTTGATAAAAGTAATCTGATTACATAACTTGTAGTGCATTACCCCCAACACTGCACAGCACATTCCAGATTACCAACAGATTCACACATTACTACAGATTCTTTTACAGGTTAGGGTTTATTACACAATTTATTCAATATGACAGCAATGAAAAAAGTACTTTACCAGTCACATAACATTATACTAAATGTATACCACAAATATTACCATGATGTATAAGACATACTTAGACACACAGCAAAATTAAATAGTGAAAATAAACAATGTGTTGTTGTGACAATAAGAATTGGCAGGAATTGGCCATAGACCATCAACAGTTAATACAAGAGCTGTGAAGAAAGAAGGTGGATGACTGATATGTTACTATTGTCCAGGTGTTGCTATTTAAAGAATACAGTTATAGCTCATAGTGTAAATGTGTGATGAAAATAATTTCACACTACAAGCAATCATAAAAATATTTCATATTTCTTAGTTTTGATTTTTTGTTATAACGTGTTTCGTAAAATTCTCTCCATAAGGCCCTACCAACTCTCCATAAGGCCCTACCAACTTAGAATTTGGGATGCAAAGCTTAGTATGTTGATGTCACAGGTGTTTCCTTTATGGCCTGTTCGTCAACTGAATGCTCAACACTGCCGGCCCAGCAAAACACACACATGGGGCTGAATGCTTCAGAGCTCAAGGTTTTTCAACAAGGCCTCGCTTTGTTGTTTGTAACCTTTTGATCTTAAATAAGAGCACAGGGGTGGCCGACGTGCAAAGAGAGAGACAAAGTCAGCGCGAGAGAAAGCTTGCTTTCATAATGAATGTCAGCTCAGATAACAAAGCCCCATTTGCATATCATAATCCAAATCTTTCCTGCTCAGATCAGGTGCGCTGTGAAGGAATATTTTTCTTGGTTGCCTTTGAAAGTCTTTGATGTGCACAGCAAGAATGAATATGAAAAGGAACTGCTAGCCGATGAGGTCACGTTCTCTCTAACTCTCTTTCTCTGCCTCTTCCTCATGTTTTCCAGATGGAAAGGAAAACGTGCAGCATGTATAACACTATGTTTTTCTAGCGATGAAAGCTTTATACTGTCAGTTCTAAATGAACTGAGATAATGAAATCATGTTTTCTAGAAAGTAGTTTTCTTCACTCATAGTAAACAATAATAGTGTGAAAGATTCATTCCTCTCTGCCTCAGATGGCACACCCAAAATAAACACTTCCCAAACACAAATTCAAATAAATCCAGCTTTGGCAACTATATAATATAAGACTTGTCACTTAACATAATATGTGGTTTAAATCAGTGGCATATTGCAAATCTTGGAGGCCACATTAACCATGAAACAGATCCTGCCCTCACATGATGACATCATATGTGTGCGTTGGGGATCAAATATTATCTCAGGGGTATCAAGTATGCTTTAAATTGAATTACGAGAATGAAAGTCTGATGTAAACAAAATCAAAAATTAAATAAAAGACATTTAAACCCAATTCAAACAATTGAATTTTAGGTGGGCTTTTGTTGGAAGCATCACAAATCAGTACTTCCTTTATAATATCTCAGAACTCAGTATGGCCTCACCCACCACTGGCAAGTGAGCCAAAGATCATTTTGGATCCTGGCCATAGACCATCAACAGTTAATACAAGAGCTGTGAGGAAAGAAGGTGGATGACTGATATGTTACTACTGTCCAGGTGTTGCTATTTAAAGAATACAGTTATAGTTACTAAATACTGTCAAAATAATTAAGACATTCAAGCTATTTTAGCTGGCGTATATATATATATATATATATATATATACAGCTTGATTTTAGTTTCTTATATGGTGTAAGTTATGTTTGAGTGCTGTAAAAGGCATTGCTAAATAAAATAAATTCTTCTAATTTATTTTGTTTGCTAGCCCAATTCAAATTTAAGGTGTATGGATGTGGAGCTGCAAAAAGCAGAATGAATGTAAAACAAAAGAGAAGTGAAAGTGCTGTTTCTGTTTGTGCTTGTCCAGAGTTTGCATCTTTCACAGGCATCTTTTTTTTTTTTTTGCTTTGTTTCAGCTGTGGGTTTAAATGACAAGCACACTGGAAGGCTCACAGTGTGTGAGCGTTGCTGTGTGTGTTGCAGAGGTCAAATAAAGTATGCTGTCAGAGTGTGGGGTCTTCAGTCAAGGACCACCCTCACTCAACAGTATCCCACCAAGCAGGACGAAAACAGACCAACTTGGAGTTTAAACAGTTTGGATGCTAGTCAACACTCTGCCACACATCATGAGCTTCTGTCTGCCATTTTATCTAATGAGCTGATATCTTGACAAGCACTTTGGTGTTTTCAGAAAGAGAGGACACTTTCCCATGTATTGTCATGGACCCTGCCAGGAAAGACAAGAAACTGAGGGAGGATTTAGTCTCTGGCTACATTTTGAAGCCTCTTTTCTGATAAGCTTCTTTGTTACACTTGCTAATATGGTCTCAGCTTCAGACAGCACACCATTCGTTGAATGCCTGATTTCAACTAGTGGGAAATTCTAGAAAATCAATAACTTCCCAGTGAACACCAGACAAAGTCCTGACAATGTCTGTTTTACATCCTAATAAGAAACCTAGCAAGAATGTCAATGTATTATTTGCACGATTCTGGTATGCATGATTAGCTGTATTTGATTACTATGCACTTACATTATTAAATTACACATTTGATACAATCCACAATTATGTTCACTTAATTTTTTTTCAGACGACAGATTTAATAAACACAAGGGTGAAGATAAAGCAGAAGGTCAGAAACCAGGAGTCAATCCAGACTGGCAACCAGTATGAAAGGTTAGGGCCTGGCCAGTAACCAAAGACACGAGGTAGTGCAGTTGGGGGTAGGAGAAACTCTGTGTGATTTTCTTCCAAAAGTTGTATGACTTTTTTGAGAAGAATTTGAGCTTTGCTATGTAGTGTACAGGGGGTAATGAGAGGTGATTAGCCTATCTCAACTGGCAATTGGATGGTCTGTGAATTTCTGACAATTTTGCTCACTCCTCATGAGGGTATTGTATAGATGAAGGAGAGCTACAAAAAAAATTGCTCTAAACTCTGTGTTTTTCCCTCATTTGCCAACGCAAAAACAAATTAAACCATGGCAACAGAAGGGATGGAGGCTACACAATTCCAGGTTCGGGGGTCCAACACATCGGCGCAGCTAGATCATTGGTCCGTATAGAGTGAGCAGATAAATCAGGTGCTTTGGCTTTACTTGTACCATGAGAGTTGGTATTTATCAAAAACACTAAAAAATCGCACAGTGTACAGTCTCAAAAATAAAGGTGATTCACGATGCCATAGAAGAACCATTTTTGTCTAAATGGTTCCATACGTGTCTGTTTTCAAAGGTTCTTCGTGGTGAAAGAAGGTTCTTCAGATTATAAAAAAGGTAAGAAAGAGATGGTTCTTTAAAGAACCTTTGACTGAATGGTTCTTTGTGGAACCAAAAATGGTTCTTCTATGGCATTGCTGTGAAGAACCTTTTAAAGCACCTTTATTTTTAAGAGCGTATGGCCAGCTTTAGATGCAGATACAGAAGCTTGAGTAGCAGACAATGAGGCATAAAGCATGGTAAAAAGAAACAAGAAAGTAAGACGAGAGGAGCATATAGCCAACCTCTTGGACTGTGACAGAAAGGACTAAGTTGATGGCTTCCACCAGAGACTGGAGTGGGCTGGGAGTAGCCACAAGGGAAGAGGGAAGGTCAGCAGCCACCGTACAGTGCAGGAGAGGATTGAGAGCTGCCACAGGGGGATGGAGT
>JAHKKF010528303.1:30575-41538 GCA_019740295.1 Labeo calbasu
AGATGGTTCTTTAAAGAACCTTTGACTGAATGGTTCTTTGTGGAACCAAAAATGGTTCTTCTATGGCATTGCTGTGAAGAACCTTTTAAGCACCTTTAAAGCATTAAAAGTGTAGAATGGCATAGACGGGTGTTTCTCTTCATCAGTCCAAAACAAGTCCAATAAAGTGCCCCACACAGCCCCGGTGGGTGAATAAAGGCCTGCTGTAGTAAATCGATGCATTTTTGTAACAAAAATATCCATATTTAAAACGTAAGAATCACTTTAATCTAGCTTGCGCCAACTGGTCGTACACGGAAACAACTCTGGGCGGATAACGTAGGATGTTGGCGTTGCACCGGTGAGTCCCACATAAACCAACATTTGTTTACAGGAGCAAAGGAATCAAAGTTTCCGTACTTTAGGAAAACCAGTCTCCTTTTGGTTTATATCGAAATCTTCCAACATTCTTCTTTACAAATCGTTGTTTTGTGCTTTAATTCGCAACCATTGTTTTGTTTTGGTCTCTCCCCTGCACATCCGCGTTCGTCACTTCCGAGTGGTGCATGCACAACGCCAACATCTTACGTCATTCGCCTGGAGGTGCTTTTGTGTACAACCAGCCGGCACAAGCTAGATTGAAGTGATTCCTACATTTTAAATATAGATATATTTCTCTCAAAAATGTATAGATTCACTACAGAAGGCCTTTATTCACCCCCTGGAGTCATGTGAGGCACTTTTTATTTTGGATGGATGCACTTTATTGGACTTGTTTTGGACTGATGAAGAGAAAGACCCATGTCATTCTAAAGCTTGGAAGTGCCAGGATAATTTTTAATATAACTCCGATTGGATTCGTCTGAAAGAAGGAAGTCATATACACCTAGGATGCATGGAGTGTGAGTAAATAATGGGCTAAGTTTGATTTTTTGCGTGAACTATCCCTTTAACCTTACAGTAGTACTTGATACAGATTACTGTCAGACTTTCAAAATACTCCATCACTTAAATTAAGATGGTAATAATTTAATAATTTAATTTTAAAGCACAGACACTACAAAATCAGGCTTTAACACCTCTTTTTACTTTGTGATCATTCTGAGGTTAAATACAGATTAAATGATTAAAATCATAAGATATAGTTATAATACTGTTTTTGAAATCAAATCATTGCATAGCTGTGACAGGAAATACTGGCATCTAACAATGCACAGGGAAAGGGAACAGTTTATGTTAAAAAATAAACTATACATAAACCCAAATAGAAAATAAAGTGGTTATCAAATAAGCATGTGTCCTATTCTGTGTCCTAAACTCAAATTTTTAAGCAGTCAGTGCTGTTTGGGAAAGAAATCAATCAACTCTGTACGTGTGTGAAAATATTCAAAAATATGTAACCCCCTTTGTAGTTGTTAACATTTTCAAGTAACTAATGTAATTACAAATTTTGCTCAGTAACTGTAATAGATTTATCGTGTAATTAAATTACGTAATTCCATTACATGCAACTAGTTACTCCCTAAGACTGCTTTGGAGCATACTGTGTAACTACAATACATACAGTGCCATTACCAGTGACATGCTTTGATATACTTTTATATTTTTAGTCTGTAGAATGCGAATTGGGCCTTAGTTTCTTCTCGTTTCATTTCTATTAATGAGTTTCCTAATGTTATTAATTCCCACCTGTGGCAAGTTCCCTGTCCTGTCCTCAGCCCTCGCATCTTTTTGCTCAAGAGTACGCTCCATCCCTCCGTTAATTTCTCATTCTTTCCTTTTATTTTTACTCTGACTCAACTTTTGAGGAAAGAGGCATTATTAGCTCTTTTTGTGCAGTTTTTCTCGCAATGAGGGACTGAATTCACGATGACACAGAAAGCAGTTTTCATTTGCGTACCCTCTTGCCATGTCTTCCCCCACACCCGTACTTCTAATTAGATTCAGGGAAAATGAACCCTAATTAAAATTGTAGCGCTGTGGCTGAGAGGCGTTGTGAAGCTGTGTTTTTTTTTTTTTCTTTCTTTTTTTTTTTGCTGCACAGACCTTTTGTTTTAATACAACCAACAGACTAGGTAGCAGATTGCCTCGGCACAAAAACATATTTTATTAAGCTTGCAATTAAAATGGGTTTGATTTCCTTCCTACTGCATCTCCTGTTCTCTACCTCTGCTCTATCTGCTCCTGTCATCCAGTGTTTCTTCGCTCTGTTTCTCTGTCTCCTGTACATTAGCGATGGGAGTTGAGCCAATATCCTGTGAGGAAATGAAATCTAGGCAGAGCCAACGATGACTATCAGGAGCGATTTTACCATTTGAGAGAATATGAGTGTCACCTTTAGATCTGTAGAAATTTGACCAGATTTATTGAAGTACTGAATTATTCCAGCCAGAAAACTGTGGTCGAACTGTGAAGGACAAAGACAGTGGCTGTTTATGAAAGCTTAGGAAGACCTATGAGGCAACTTCTCTTACAGAAAGTTTTAACAGATAAACAGGGCAATGAAGGTTGTTTGAAGTGACATCAGTTGTAGCTTAATGGGAATATGGTGGCATTTCAATTAAATTTACACTCTAACAGTGAATCACACCTTTATGTGTTGTTCACAAGCAGCTTCCACAGGAATTTATGGGCTGCATGATGTCAAGGTGTATGATACGGTTAAATGCCATCATTTTACAACTGATTATTCCACATATGCCAAACAATGAGAAAAAAAGCCCAGTTATAATGAATGAACTCTTCCTGACATTCCAGGACAATGTTTTCTTTATCGAATCATGTCCATTCATGTCATGTCCAGTGTTCATTAACTGCTGCTGTAAAACCTTCGTGTCACAGGAGGTCAGAGATTAGCTAAATCCTCTTTGTGTGGCCATTTGGTCTGTTTTCTGAGGTGAAATTTTGTGTGTAAGCTTGTGTGGTCTTAGTTAAACAGCAGCTCAATCAGTACTGCACTCAAGAGAGTTGTTTGCAACCTGGCCACACTTTCTCAGCTCCCTGTTTGCTGGAGAACTCAGGGGTAAATGCCAAATTTACATAGTAATGCTGTGGCGATGGCTTTTGAAACTCTTTAGCATTAAATTGTAAGGACATTTAGAATGTTACAGAAGATTTCTGTTTCAAATAAATCAAATGAGGCCTGGAAAAATGTATCATGGTTTCCAAATAAATATTAAGCAGCACAGCTGTTTTCAACATTAATAATAAAAAATGTTACAGACATGTACAGTGCTTTTGATCCAATAAATGGTGCTTTAGTGAGCATGGACTTTTTTGAAAAAATATTTTTTGGAGCTTTCAATAGCTTTTGTGTATATACATCACCAGTCAAATGTTTTTGAACAGATTGAAGATTTTTAATGTTTTTTAAAGAAGTCTTTTCTGCTCACCAAACCTGCATTTATTTCAGTACAGCAAAACAGTAACATTTTGAAATATTTTGTACTGTTTTTTTTATTATTTGAATATATTTTAAAATGTAATTTATTCCTGTGATCAAAGCTAACGTTTCAGCATCATTACTCCAGTCTTCAGTATCACATGATCCTTCAGAAATCATTCTAATATGCTGATTTGCTGTTTAAGAAACATTATTATTATTATTATCATCATCATCATAAATATTTAATATCAATATCAGTACTCAAACAGTTGAGTACATTTTTTATACCATTCAAAAGCTTGAAGTCAGTATTTTTATTTTTTGAAGAAAGAAATTAATACTTTTATTTAGCAAGGATGCTTTAAATTGATCAGAAGTGATGATAAAGACATTTATAATGTTACAAACGAGTTCTATTTCAAATAAATGTTGTTCTTCTGAACTTTTTATTCATCAAAGAATTCTACTCAGTTGTTTTCAATATAATAATAATAATAATTGTTTTTTGAGTGGGAAGTCAGAATATTAGAATGATTTCTGAAGGATCATGTGACTGGAGTAATCAGAGGAATAAATAACCATTTAAAATATATTCAAATAGAAAACAATTATTATAAATAGTAAAAATATTTACAAATTTTACTGTTTTTTGTTGTACTTTGGATCAAATAAATGCAGGCTTGGTGAGCAGAAGAGACATAAAAAACAAAAAAAATCTTACTGTTCAAAAACTTTTGACTGGTAGTGTATTTCTTTTTTGTTGTTGTTGTTGTGGTGACAGAATAAAAAACGGGATGAACTGTGAATGCTTCATGATGTTCTTTTGACATCTGAATATCACAGACAAGGCTCTTAGTATTTAATGGTTTATTTTTCTCGTTTGCAGCCATAACGGCATCTTGTTCACTATCACTAGACAGAACTGCAGTGTGTTGTTGTATTGGGGTGTCTGTGTGATGTAGTGCTGTGCTTGAGCACATGTAGTGTGTGGTGTTAATCTTTGGTGCTTTCATTAGTGGTGCTACAGGGAGGCTGTGAGATGTTACATGTGACAGTTGTTTCTCTCTTTGTTTCTCGCTCTTTCCTGTAATCTGTATATTGTTGTTTTCTTATAAGAATCACATGCTACAAAAACATCTGTGCACAAGGGATGTTAACAGTGTGTATATACTGTGTGTTTTCTTGACACATCTGTCTGCATATGTATTGTGTGTATGCACATTAATGCATTTACTAGCAGGAAGGCCTGTAGAATGTAAAGAGAGTCTTTGGTTTCTCTCCTTTCTGATTAACTGACCATGAACGCAGCTAATTACTGAATTAAAGAGCGTGTAACGAGCCGAGAGTGTGTCCGATCTGGCAGCCTGGGGGAAACATATGCCACAGAGCTCATGTAACCTGGACAAACACGTACAGCTTAAAACAGACAGATGTCTCTGTCAGTAAAAAGGTTTAGTTTACATAGGTGTACACTGCTGCTATGGCTTTCACTTGTGATGAGTAAAATACCTCTGTGCTGATATTAATATTCTGGCAGATATAAATAATTTGCACTGGAAAAAAATAAATAAAAAAATTGAATAAAATAATTACATAAATCAGTTAAATCCTACAAGTAAGTTTAGGCATCACAACATTATAATGTACAGCATAAAACTGTCATTTTAATGTTGTTTTTAATTTCTAAGCATTTTTAGAGATTAAAGTGGTGTTAAATGATGGAAAAGGCAAAATCTGTTCAATACATATATATATATATATAAACAAATTCTTTTATTCAGCAAGCAGGTATTAAATTAATTGAAAGTGAAACTAAAAACATGTTTAATGTTACAAAAAAATGTATTTTAAGTATATCATTTGAACTTTCTATTCATTAAAGAATCCTGGGAAAAAAAAAAAATTCCACCAGTGGCTGCTGAAAATTTAGCATGTTAACGTTTTTTTTTTTTTTTTTTGCAGTTAACGCAAACTGTTAACACCCCTGCCCCACCAAAAAAAATCTGACAATAAAAATAAAAAAAATCATATTAATAAAAATCTAATTAAAGAGAAATTTACCCAAAAATTAAAAAAGATTAAAAAAATATTTAAAAAAATATATATTAAAGCTACTTTTTGTCATATCTATTTCATTTTTTTCCCTGATGTAACACAATAATGGCTTTAAATGATCTTTTTGTGGGTAATGATGTGCAATTAATATGTGATTAATTATATGAATTAATTGCCACATACACGGTTTGGTACGTACCTCAGTTTTGACATCACGGTTTGGTATGAATTCAGATTTTTTTTTTTTTTTAAACAGTGGTTTACTGAACAAATTGCTCTTTCTTTAAATAAATTACAATTAACAACAGAGCCCAAACCTACATTTATATTACTGTTTATTTTTAAATATAATAACACTCAACTGTATGCAAAAATGTAAATTGCACATAATGCAGTTTTTACATTAACTTATAAATTATACAGTTTCTTTTTGTTGTGGAAATATATTTAGTTACACAGTGGCTGTCATAATGTCATCCATGTTATTTCAAGTTTAAAACTAGTAGTAAAGAGGAAGGAATGAACACGTTCACACTCGCGCTCCACTCTGCCATTTGAATGGACCCCATTTACACTGCACAAGTCACTCCAGGAGATCGATCGGGCCACACTGAACCGTCCCAGAAACATTATACAGCGATCTGTCATGCTACATCAAAGACTGTCAAAACACCATTTATTGTTTGAACTTCCTGAGGAAAAATGCTGTATTTGTTTGGTACATATGTAAATTTTCGGTGTGAATACGTGTACTGTTACACACCTAATGTATATATACGTATGTGTATATATATATGTGTGTGTATATATATACAGTGTTTTATAATGGTACTATAATATTCTCTGTTGATCTAATGTAATGTTAATTTAAAAAAAAATGTTAAATTTTTTAAAATTTATTTGCATGTGTGTTTTGCAGCATGTGATGAGTGGACAGTTCTTCCAAATCCCAAGCTTCATCGTGACGTCAATCGTTTTGGACACACAGCAGTTGTCAGTAATGGGTAAGTTCTTGATGGTCTCTTTCCATTTGTCGATACTGTCAGTACTGTATATGCACTCTGGTTATTTTTTCCACTGAAGGTCATTAAGTTAAACAGCTCATCTTGTGTTGGAAAAAATGTTCACTTGAATGTGTGACCTTATCCTTTCGTTTCCTTTTGGAAAGATGTTTTGGCAAGACAAACAGTTTAAAATACAAACAGAAGAGGTCTGTGTTTTCTCTTCCCCTCAGCTCAATGTACGTTTTTGGTGGTTTCTCTGGTGTTATCCTGAACGATGTGCTGGTGTATAAACCTGCCAGCTGTGAGGCCTTCTTTAAGGTGGATCTTTGTCAGAGCTCTGGTCCTGGTGTTCGCTGTGTCTGGACTGAAGAACGCTGTGTACCCTGGGACTTCAGCTATGCTAATGACAGTGTGCCTGCCTCCTTCTGCCCTGCACGCACCAGTAAGAACCTATCATTTTAAAAGCTTATGTTCAAACACTGGCTGCACAGAATTACTTTTATGGGCAATTATGGAGGTATTGTGACCTGTTTTAGAGGCATGTTTCATCATACATTTACATTGAATTTATTTCTGATTCAAAGGAGTCCGTGAAAGTGGGTGAATAGCAGAGCATTGTAAGAAACCAGTTGTCTGGAATAGCAGAACTAAAGTTAAGCAGTTTAGTAATTTAAAAAAGTATATACAAAAGTCAATATACAAAAATATTTGACCACAGAATGGTGTGAATGACCGATCAGCATCAGTTTTTCCAATGTGCTGTAGTTAAATGAGGTGCAAGACAATACTTTTGCATACATTATATACAAAAGTCAGGTAACACTTTACAATAAGGTTCATTAGTTAACACTAGTTAACTGTTTTAGTTAACATGAACTAAGAAAGGACAATACTTTTTACATTTCTTAATGTTAATGTTAATTTAAGAATTTACTAATGCATTAATGCATTAAAATTAAAAGTTGTGTTTGTTAACATTAGTTAATGCATTGTGAATTAACTAACAATGAACAACTGTATTTTCATTAACTAACATTAACTAAGATTAATACTGTAATAAGTGTATTGTTCATTGTTTGTTCATGTTAGTTAATACATTAACTAATGTTAACTAATGGAACCTTAAAGTCATTATACAAAAATATTTGACCACAGAATGTTGTGATTGACCAATCAGCATTAAGTATTGCAATGGGCCGTATATAAATGAGGTGCCAGACCACTTAATTTTTTTTGAAAGAAATTAATACTTTTACTTGCAAAGGATGCATTAACTTGATCACATGTGACAGCAGACATTTTTAATGTTACAGATATTTCTATTTTAAATAGATACATTTTTTTAAACTTTCTGTTCATCAAAAAATCCTAAAAAATTCTGTGTATTCTTTTCACAAAAATGTTTAGCAAAAAACTGTTTATAACATTGATAATAATAAGAAAAGTTTTATAAGCAATAAAACAGCATATTAGGATCATGTGACACACAAGACTGGAGTAATGGCTGCTGAAAAATCAGCTTTGTCATTGCAGAAATAAATGCTAAAATATATTAAATTAGAAAACTGTGGAAGCTCGTGTCTGCCAGTATAAAAAAAAATTAAAAAAGGTTATTGTGAGTTTTCTCTCACAGTTCAGAACTGCGAGATATAAACTCACAATTGATAGTTTATTTATTTATTTCTCGCAATTCAGAGTTTATGTCTCCCAATTCTGTTTTTTTTTCTGCAGTTCTGACTTTTTTGGGGAATTTTGAGTTTAGTTTTAGTTTAGTTTAGTTTAGTTTTTCTCACAATTGTGACTTTTTTACCTCACAATTTTTAATTTTTTTCTCAGAATTGTGAGATATAAACTCCCAGTTGTGATGGGGGAAAACAGACTGGCATGTTCCCAGAATTGTACGTTTATTTCTTACAATTCTGATTTAATAACTCACAATTGCAGTCACAATTATGAGATACAGACTCTATTTTTTTTTTACTATATTTCTGAGAATTACAAGTGTATATTTTGCAATTCTGAGTTTTTTTTTGCAACTGCAAGTTTATATCATGCAATACTGACTTTATAACTCGCAACTGCAAGTTTATATCACGCAAATACTGAAGGAAAAAGTCAGAACTACGTGTTTATATCTTTATAATTTCAAGTTTATATATCACAATTCTGACTTTATAACTCGCAATTGCAAGTTTATACAGTGCCACCCAATAATATTGGCGTTCTTCGTATATATGAGCAAAGGCGGCTGTGAAAATACATCTGCATAAAGACTAAACTAACAAAAGATGTTACAAATCTGCCTGGAAGAGGAGAGTTTGAGTGGCCAAAGACTCTCCAAGGATCACAGCAGGAGAATTGCAGAGATTAGTTGAATCCTGGGGTCAGAAAGCCTAAAAAATATATCAAGGAGCTCCTACATCACCACATGTTGTTCAAATGGGTTTCAAGAAAAAAAACAAAAAAACAAACAAACTCCTGACTCATCCAAAAACAAATTCCAGCATATTCAGTTGTAAGACACGACTGGAACTTCAAATAGGACTGACTTCTATGGTCAGATGAAACATAAAAAAGAGCTTTCAGAGATAAAACAGGGATAAAAAGTACCCCATGCCCACGATTAAATATACTGCTGGATCTTTAGTGTAGTGGGCCTATTTTTCTGCCGTAGGTCCTGGATGTCTTGGTCAGATACATGGCATTGTGGATTCTATCAAATATCAACAGATAAAAAATCTAAGCTTGGCTGCCTCTGTAAAAAAATCTTATAATGGACAATGTTTGGATCTTCCATCAAGACAATGATCAAAAAACAAACATCAAAATCAACACAAAATATGTCACTGAGCACAAAAATGAAGCTTCTGCCGTGGCTGTCTCAGTTCCCTGACCTGAACCCTGTAGAGAATTGGTGGGGTGAACTGAAAAGAAGCACCCCCAACTTGGAGCTGTGAATCTGAAGGACCTTGAGAGAGTCTGGATGAAGAAATGGTCTCTGATCTCTTGTCAGTTGTTCTCCAAACTCATCAGGCATTATAGGAGAAAACTCAGAACTGTTATCTTAGAAAAAGGACGTTGCAGTAATTGGGTGCCAATAACTGTGGCTACGTGAACTAGAGAAAGTCATTTATTTCATAATGAGATTTTCCCCCCACTTTCCATTGTTTTACTTCAATGAAAGTTTAGAATTTCATAAATTTTTTGAATGAAAGATCAAAAGGATAAACAATGCAGATTTGTTTTCACAGCCACCTTTGCTCATATTTTCAAAGGGTGCCAATATTAGTGGGCGGCACTGTACCTCACAATTCTGAGAAAAGTCAGAATTGAAAAATGTAAACTCGCAATTGCGAGAGAAAAAGTCTGAATTGTGAGATACCTTTTTTTTTTATCTATTCAGGACTGAAACAGGTTCCTAAAGAAAACAGCTGTTTTAAATTGTAAGAATATTTCAAAACATTACATTTTAAAAACATTAAATGTATTTTGATCAAATAAATGCAGCCTTGGTAAGCATAAAAAACTCAACGCCAAACATTTGAACAGTAGTATGTAATTTATGAAAAATTTGTGACCATTACAAATGTTCATCTTGTGGGAATATCTATACACCTGGTTTGCTGTCCCACATCACCATCCCGGTGGGGTGAAGTTCACTGTACATCTCATTCAGTCGGCTCTGTATGTCAGATGCACACCTGGAGAGTATTTTCCCTTCCCATAAATCCTCTGTCAGGAGATTATTGTTAAGCCACATATAATCCTATTTACACTTGATACATTGGGAGGCTTATATGCAGAGCCAGTCGCATGTTCTGCTTTACCTTGATGGCGTACAGCCTGTTTTCCACTGGGTAAATCCTGCCTGACTGTGGAAATGCCTGTTGATAATTGACTGAACAAAAGGTCAGTCGGCGCATAATAATCTCATAGTGATGTAATTATGATGGCGATGAAACCAAACTCTGTATTGTGGATACAGATGTTTTTGTCTGTGGGCAAAAGCGGACCTGGGAGGATTATTGCAATTACCGCGTGGAGTTTGGAGTGCTATCAGGTGGATTGAACTTTAATTAAGTAATGGAATGACACACAAGTTCATGATAGATTATTCTGTATTGTGTGTGTCTCAGAGACCTGTAATCGTGCAGTTTATCATTGCACGTAGGGTGGCTGCTCTCTGTATATATTGTACATAATAGTATCTGGACTTTATACTGTACTTTACTATGAACTGTGTTTTCTATGGAAGCTCATTTCCGCCGCTGAATACAATTTTTTTCAAAAAGGTAACTGCGATTTTGGTTTTCTCACAATTCTGACTTTTTTTTCGCAATTGCGAGTTTACATTTTGCAATTCTGACTCTTTTTCTCAGAATTGTGAGATATGAACTCACAATTGTGAGAATTTTTTTTTCTCAGAACTGCGAGTTTATATCTTGTAGTTCTGACTTCAACACACAACTGCGAAAACACAATTCTGAAAACATAGTCTTTTCCCCCCTCAAAATTGGACTTTATAACTTGCAGTTGCAAG
>JAHKKF010528314.1:0-22445 GCA_019740295.1 Labeo calbasu
AATTAAAATACCGTTATCAGCACGTTGAAGTAGATTCGTCTCCGAGAGAGAATATATACCGTGAATGCAGCGTTAGAAAACTTGGCCCGTTTGATATCCATTGGCTCGCCTTCATGGTTTAACACAGAAACACTTCTAATATTGCGACGTAACCGCAAACCTCCATAATTATGCATCTTAAACGCAGAGAGACGTGAATGAGAAATCAACTCGCTATGCCGTGCTGTCTGAAACGCTTCTCTGTGCTTGTGCGCACTTTGGGTGTATGCAAGAACAGTGCGTAAGTAACAAATCGAGTTCTGTTTGGTTTCTTCTTCTTGTGGTTTTGATTAGCTTGAACATGTAAATTGGCAAATTAATCTGCGAAATCACATCTTGACCTGGTCCGTATGTATTATGGATCGACTGCGATCTGTTTAAGCCCTAATAGGCTAAATGACAGATCAGAGACAATGCTTCAGGAAAATTGCTTTGCCGGTCCAATGTGCTCACTGTTTCACACACACCAAACATGTTCGCATATCTGTATCTTAAAAATAAAATAATAATAATTACAGCTTCAGTAAAATTTGGTATATTTCAGTTAATAATTATAATTTCGTGTTTATTATTTACTTATTTATTTTAATTTTTTTTTTCTTGTGAGACCTTCTTTTTTGCGATTATTTTGCGGTGAAATGTCAAATTATGCAGGGTCGCAAAAAAATGCGACATGTTGCTGATTTTGCATTGGATTCAGCAATCGCGAGGGTCTGACAAGCAACTTAAAGGCCATAGTGGAAACAAACAACTGAAGCACAACGATAACGTGTTTGCGGCCAGGAAAAAATTGTGTCACTGTCTGAATGGCTAAATAGTTTAGGGCTGATTTTTCAGCAGTGAGCCGCTTTCTTTTGTCATTTTGCTCTGATGTTATAGACCTTAATGTGTTTAAAACAGGAAATCCAGCTTGAAGGTGAACAGCTGATGCACTGCAGTAGAGAAGCAGAAGCTTTTCCCTCTAGAGACAAGCATGAGTGCGTTTCCAAATATAACCAAAAAGCTCTCTAATTACTGCAGTCACGATCTGGGGCTGGATCTTCAGTTCAAAACACCGTTTGATTGCTTAACAAGGACATCTTTTCAGTCTCCTCTGCCACGCTTCAATTATGAGTCTGATTCAAATGGAAAAGCACGTCCAGTTGCTTTCAAGTACTGGAGAAATTCTACCAGACAGTTTGAAAAAGGATTTCTCTTTGATTGTGAAAGCCCAATTAGAGGAAGGGAATGCCTGCCATGTCGGTCTTGTTTGCGGCAGCCTTTTGGGGAAATTCCAGCCATATCTCAAGGCTCTCAAAGCAACACATTCCTCTTTCAGCTCAGGCAGTGGCTGCTGTCCAGGTAAAAGAGAGATAGTAAACATTAAAGATGACTAACACCAGCACCGACTCTTTTTCAAGCTCCAAAAAATGATGCCGAAATGGTTTCACAGTGACAACCGTGACATTCAGGGACTTTTCAGCAAGGCTTAATAATCAGCTATGCAGCCAAAAAAAAAAAAATGGGATGAGAATATTATACATTCTGATCAGGCGTGATGTGACAGCTTTCAGTAAAAAACTCATTTTTCCATCTACACTTTAAGAGAAATACTGCAATGCTGTGGATTGCTGTGGTTGGTTAGAACTAAAACTCATTTTAACATGAAAGATTTAGTTACTTGTCCAATCCAGTCATAATTCATACAAGATGGGCAAATTGTATAAAAACAAACAACATCAAACCTGAACCTAACCATTACAATAACATCAAAAGAATGTACAAACACCATATTTTTCTTGTACAACTTTCTTTTGTTACACAAAAGGAGAAATTCAAAATGTATTTACTTTATGACACTTTATGCAATTATAAAGAACTAACTGAAACGAATGGTTTCACACTTCAAAAAGGACACACAACCAATAATAACAGTGGTTCATACAACACATGCACCATTTATGTGCGGAATCAACCAAAATAAGTAAGTAGGTGTTTATTTAAAATCTTTCGAACATTGTGCACAAATCCAATAGACTACCACTGTGATAAATATATGGTGCTTTTTTGTTCTTTTTGAAGCTTGAAAGCTTAAAGGAGAAGTCCACTTCCAAAACAAAGATTTACATATAATGTACTCAACCCCCTTGTCATCAAGATGTTCATGTCTTTCTTTCTTCAGTCGTGAAGAAACTGTGTTTTTTGAGGAAAACATTTCTGCATTTTTACCGACCCAGTCTTTGCAACATGAACATGCAAAGAAGATAAAACACCCTTAACAAAAAAGGCAAAACAGTTGAGGCAGAACATAAGATGGGAGTTTTTCGACATACCCTAACCATCACGAACTGGAACAAAAACAATCCAAGCAGGACTTTATCGGCTAGGATCGTTTACAACCGCATTTGGGATTATTTGAAGCCACATTTAAACTGCATTTTGGAAGTTCCAAATTGGGGCACCATATCAGTCCATTATATGAAGAAAAATGCTGAAATGTTTTCCTCAAAACACATAATTTCTTTACGGCTGAAGAAAGAAAGACATGAACATCTTGGATGACAAGGGGGTAATTTACTTAATTATCATAGATTCAATCAATATTCATGTCATCCAAGAGGTTTTTGAGTAAAACATTCTGAAAAAAAAAACAAAAAAAAACAAACAGGATTTTTCTCCATAAAGTGGATATAATGGGAGCCAACAGGTTGAAGACCCAACTGAAGTTTCAACGCAGCTTCAAAGGGCTCTACACAATTCCTAGCAAGGAATAAGGGTCTTATCTAGCGAAACGATTGGTCATTTTCTAAAAAAACAATACAAATGACTATACTTTTTAACAACAAATGCTCGTCTTACACTAGCTCGACTTTATGCATTATGCAGTCATGTTGGAAAGGTCTCGCATGACGTAGGCGAAAGTACCAACCAAGTGTTCAAAAAGCGAGTGATCAAAGAAAATCAAACACCCTTTACTAAAAAAGGTAAAACAACGGTGTTGGACGATTTTGAAGATTTAGAAGTTTAAATGGTAGTTATTATATTTTGTTCCTGCAAGTTAAACAGTTGCTCACTTATGGTTGGTTGGGACACTTAATTTTAACAGAGACAATTTGGACATTTTATCAAAATCAGCAGAAGGCCCAGCTGCTCAGAGGTAAGTGCACATTATAACAGGAATATACGGAAAATTGTTGGGTAATGAAAGACTTTGAAGAACCTAAGCTGCCAAAGCCCAACTCACTAAGGTGTGAAAGCATGGTCAGCGCATGAGTTCAGGGTTTAAACAAGGTTGTGCACAGACATTTTGATTGGGCAGTGGCCCAAATCAAGAAAAAGGCACCCAGCCTCCCTTGGCCAATTTCAAATATACAATCCCAACTTGAAGCATTACAAAACATCCTGACATACACTGTATATACACACACATACACTTGCACTTACATTTTTTTTTTTGCGACTTGACTATCTAAAAAAAATGAAGGATGACAATCTTGTAACTTTTCAAGAAAAGGTAACCGCAGTATAAGTACTGTTTATTATGCTGCAGTCACTTAATACTCAGATCTAATATAAACATGCAATTTATTTCCCAGCTCTTTACATTCAGACATTACCAACTGTATTTTTGTAACTTATGTGTGTTTTTAACACAAACTTGTGTATATTTGACAGTTTAAGCGCAATAAGACATGAAAAGCGTATGCGTTTTTGAGAGTATTTGAGGCACAAACTGTAAGGCACTGCCCTATAAAGGGTATGGATGTGACGTCACCGTCAGCTGGAGTGGTTGCGGCTCCGCCCACTGAGTGGCAGCATTGGTTTCAATGCGAATGCTGCGACAGAACACACAAAACACCTCTAAAACCAGAACAAGCTTTGCAATTGACTGTACAAAGTGATTTGACAAGAAACCTGAGGTATATTTTTACAGACTGCTGAACAAATGTTCTCCAGGCAGCGAAACACGGATTTGCTGTTATCATTTCATGTTAATATGTTGAATTGTGCAGTAAAACCATATCCTATATATTGTAGTATATCGTATTGACAAGTCATCAACTAAATATTTACCATCTTAAATTCTGCGTAACTGGATGTTTTTAAATAAACACTGACAAAAACTATATACGTTTTTCAGCTGGACAACATTGATATAAGTGATATATAACATTGATACAAGTTTAGACCAACCTAATTTGTATTTACAAAATGAGCTCACAGGCAAAATTGCTTTATTTATTTTTCCCCTCCGTCAAAATCAGACACATACGTGTTAGAAAACACAATTTCTGGCTGCATCAATATGCACTGACCACCAGATATTTGTTAAGTTGTTAGGAACATTACATCAAGTTCAGCAACCTTTAGTTTAAACTGATTATTGTTTGTTTTACTCGCGTTTTCGCATTTTCCCTATTAAATCAATTCACGCTGGAGGCTCTTTTGCCCTTCAGTCCAGCTGAGGGGGCATGTCCCTGCGGGAAATTGATGTCAATCCATGCCCTCTAAAGGGAAAGGGGGTAGGGAGCAAGAGCTCATTTGCATTTAAAGAGACATGCACGAAAACAGCGTGATTCTGCTTTCAATCAAAATATGCATTTTCAAAATTATATGATAAATGGTCTGTGGGGTATTTTGAGGTGCAACTTTATAGACACATTCTGGGGACACCTGAGACAATTATTACATCTTGAAAAAATGGGGGATAATAGGTGCCCTTCAATGTAATCTGCTAGCTAACATTTAATAATAGTTTGGTTCTGTGTTTGTTGTAAGCAAGTCTTGCAGCACATTATCAGAAACCCTCCACCTCCCCCAGCTCCACCTGTCTACATCTGCTAAGGGTAATTTCATGTATGCCACTCACAGCAGACTTGGTCTGCCAAGACCAAAATAAATTAAAATTGTCATATACATTACATGCTAAACTAATCTGAGAGTTGTCATGATATAAATATATTTCTAATACATTTTTTTTGTTGCAGCAATTAGGCCCTGTTTACACTTGGTATTAAGATGTGTTTTGGTCGATCAGATCACAAGTGGACTATGGAGACACATACCCGTTTACACCTGGCATTTTAATCTGTCTCTTCTGTACACTTTCGACCACTTTTGACCAGATTACCCCGTGGTGCTGATTATGTCAAGAGGAGGGTGAATGGGTGGATCCTAGGGCCCTATGATTTCTGAGGGTAAAAAAAAAACCTTTCATAAGGCTATTTTAAGAATAAATCTGAATAAATTAAGTATGCATTCAAATAATTTGACGTGCTAAAAAACAGAATTTGATAACAATAAAACATATGGTGACAAAAAATAAAACATAGGGCCCTAAACATTTTTGTTAAACCTTTATTAAATTGATGTAAAATTGTATAAGTATCATGATTTTAATTAATTAGGCATACACTTTAATTAATAAATTATTTAACCATTAAAAAGGAGTTGAGAAAAATTAAAACAGGGAAAAACCGGAATCCGGAAAAATTAAAACGGAAAAAACGGAATTTGGAAAAACATAAAACAGATTTCATAGGGCCCTAGGATCCCTCTGTCGGCGTCAAAACACGTGTGAGGGCTAAAGTCATCGTGCACCAATATTAAAATTAAGCTCAGACAAATTTCACACACACAGAGCTGCCGCTTTCGTTAGCAGCGGTAGCCTCAAGACCCCGCCAAACACTGTGGATTCGCTCTAGAAGTCAGGATTGTTGAAAAAACATTGTGCTCGGTACACTTAATAATCGTCAGTGGCTCGAACATTTTTGTATGCGACGGCACACATTTAATGTTCATTACGATAAATTGCAGCCACTACTGATTTTGAACCATCAATATTAGGTCAGTAGGCGGAGAGAAGTCTGTCTTTAGCAGCTGTTCGAACGCATTTGACCACATGTGCGTCTACACCACAAAAGCAGTCCAATCGAATGCGCTTCCGATCACCTCTGAATGTGGTCGAAAGTGGACAAGCTCAAAACATTTTACACCCTGTTTACACCTGTACTTAGCGTTGTCCACTTGTGATCGACGAAAATGCATGTTAATACCAGGTGTAAACAGGGCCTTACATAACTGTGAAAGGCGAAGTTTTATAATTAGCAGAAAAGGAGCAAAACACTATCTACAAATCAAACTCCATCACAAAGTAGATTTTTACAGATGCACAATAGACTTCAATGTAAAATGAATATCGAAATAATGTAGTGAATCCACTCCCCTCATACAGTAACCTACCCTGCCTGAAAAAGGGCATCTCGGCCACGTCCCTTGGGTCAAAGCCCCAGCTAGACTCGATTTGAGAGTAATGAGCACATAAGCCACAAAAATCGATCCAAGCATGCTAACATCATTGAGATCATCAATCAGGCCAACTGGACTGTTTGAATATCAACACTTTAGAAAGGGCATTCAGAAAAGGTATGAGAATCTCTTACTGGGATATCTGGCACAAAATGTCAAAATTAATCATCTTATTCGGAAGGAAGCAGACAGGCATTTTTATTTATATCAAGTTTCCAGCCAAACATAAATCTACATATCCTACTCATTTCTATGTTGGAACTTGTCAACAAAACTAAGAGCATGTTTACAGTACATAATACAGAGCTGCTGCTGTTGGCAGGTCAATGCAAGGGAGTGACTCTCACTGCATGCTGAGCGCACTTGCAGCAGTAGCCAGGGCACCTAGCCTACATATGGTGGGGAATGTGTTAATGCAATATTCATGGTGAGCATGAGAGCAGAGCACAAGACAGCATTGAGAACTCTCTGAAGTCCCTTTCACACTCAACAGAACAGAAACGTAGCGTGAAGGAAAGTCATGTGCGACGCACCGATGCTCCGGCCTTTCACATGAACACCAGCAAGCTTTATTACACTTGTGACCTCTGACCTCTAAGCATATACATAACTATTTGCCACTGAATTTCTTTAACAGATTCTTGGTGTAAAGATACTGAACTTAATACTAACAGACAGCATAAATCTACAAGATTCATAGCAACACTGTCAGTTTTACACAAATCTGCTTAGACAAGCCAAATGTTTTTTCCACCAATCTACAACATGTCAAGCTGTGTTGACGTATAGTAGTATTGTACTTCTCCAGTTAGATTTGCACAATGAGTAAATGGTCAAGGGATAACCCTGCCTTTGTTTTTAAGCCACTTAAGGAGTAATGTAGCATGAAGGAGGAAACACCCACTGATTTGAAGTGGTTACAACAAAGCTTTCCTTTAAGGTGTTGTGCTTGGCAACCTAGCATGTGAGGTATGTTGTGACAGGGCTGCGGAGAACAAGGAACAACAACGAAAAACAGTGTCTGGGTAAATTGCACAACTCAAATTTAATATATTTCATATATATCCAACGCATCCAATCAAACTCTATAGTACTTTGGAGTCAATTCATCTGTCATTTGGTAGAAGTTAGTCAAATTAGGAAAATTCCAGAAAGAACAAATTGCGCAACATGCTCTCAACCTTAATAAAAACATTAAGGAAATGACTTCATTTAAAAGGGAAACGAACCAAAGTAAATACAGCTTCGTTTGCAACAAAAATCTAATTTAAAGCTTACTGCAAAGCATTGATTTGTAACTCAAGAGACGGTTAAAAACCAAAATGGTCAATTTTCCTATTAAACCTGTGCAGTTAGGCTATTGGTAGTATTAATAGTGTTTTTAAGAACAAACAGACCACAGACCACTGCTTGAATAGATTTCCAACAGTCCAATTAGTCCAAGTCAACAAACATTTTTTATATATGGTAATTAAAGGAAAAACTAGGAAAAAAATGTTTCAGCATTAAATAAAAAAAAGTAATATAAAAAAATGCACTAGTCACGTTGTAAAAACATAGCATAGCCAAACAGACACATGTAAAAAAAAATGCATGTTTTGACTTTAAGAAAAAAGGCTTGTCAAACTCCAAAAAGTCCTCATGCAACACTTGAAGACGCAAGGTGCAAATGAGCAACAACAGTAACCAGAGAGCAGCAACTCGATTTTCATCTATGCACACAGTCTTTCCATTTACTCCCACCATCTTCCTCTCTCTCGCTCATGCATTAATTTTTTAAGAGCTTAAATGGCCATCTTGGCAGAGGCTGAGGGCACAGAGTCAAGGGTTCCTACTTCCAGTAACAAAGTAGTAGATGTATTTGTCGACAGATGAGCCTGTAAAAACACGCTTGACAACACCAAAGCGAGACCTTGTAATCTTTGTCATCATATGGTGTGGGACTCCAGTACTCCCACACTGTTGCTAGTGCTCTATTGCAGTTGGCTGTTGTGTAAATTAGGATTAAATTAAGATAAAGAAGAGGGCTCTTTGCCTCATATCATTATTCATATGTGCTGCAGTGGGAAAATTAAACCTCAGACAGCATGAGAAACATGGGAGCAGCTGGCAGCCCGCACATAGACACAATCTCCATCGCTCTTCTCTGAGGACTTGGGCTCTCTAAGCAGAGTGGTCATTACTGGTAACAAATGGAGGGCAACATCATGCCAGATCACCGCAGATCTGCCTCTCAGGACCACAGAACTACTGCCATTCTGGGGGAAGAGACATTTGGGGGGAAGTGTGTTTTTTTTTTTTTTTTCCAATGCTCAAATACTTTTCCAGCGTAATGAGTGGAGACAAGTATAAGGAAGCCATTTGTAGACTCCGGTGCTTTCCTGTTGTGACGCTGGTTGGTTTTGAGCGGTTCAATATGTCAAGCCATAAGTTTGAGCCAGAACAACCAGTTTCTCTTAACAACTGAACATTGAAAAACATATTTGTGCAGTATCATATGGTGCCAAAAGTTTAATTTAAAGCGTTAGTTCACCCTAAAATGAAAATTGGATCATGCCGTTCCAAACCTATAAGACCTTCGCTCATCTTCAGAACACAAATTAAAAGAGAAGTCCACTTCCAGAACAACAATTTACAAATAATGTACTCACCCCATTGTCATCCACGATGTTCATGTCTTTCTTTCTTCAGTCGTAAAGAATTTATGTTTTTTGAGGAAAACATTTCAGCATTTTTCTAAATATAATGGACTGATATGGTGCCCCAATTTTGAACTTCCAAAATGCAGTTTAAATGTGGCTTCAAACGATCCCAAATGCGGTTGTAAACGATCCCAACCGAGAAAGAAGGGTCTTATCTAGCGTAACAATTGGTTATTTTAATAAAAATTAATACAATACATTTCTTTTTATGTCAAACGCTCGTCTTGTCTTACTCTGCCTGGACTGTGTTTGTTCCGGTTCATGACAGTTAGGGTATGTCGAAAAACTCCCATCTCATGTTCTCCTTCAACTTCGAAATTGTCCTATATCGCTGTTTTACCTTTTTGGTTAAAGGTGTTTGATCTTCTTTGCATGTTTACTTTGCAAAGACTGGGTTGGTACATCTGCAGTGATGTAGGTGATGATGATTTTGAAATGATTTTTGAAGTTGAAGGAGAAAAAACGATTGGAGTTTTTTGACATACCCTAACTGTCTTGAGCCAGAATACACAGAGTTATGGGAGAGAAAGGCAAGACGAGCATTTGAGATTAAAAAGTATTTAAATTGTATTTTTTAAAATGAAAATAACCAATCGTTTTGCTAGATAAGATCCTTTTTTCTCGGCTGGGATCGTTTACAACCGCATTTGGGATCGTTTGAAGCTGCGTTTAAACTGCCTTTTGGAAGTTCAATATCAGGGCACCATATCGGTCCATTATATTGAGAAAAACACAGAAATGTGTTCCTCAAAAAACATAATTTCTTTACGACTGAAGAAAGAAAGACATGAACATCTTCAATGACAAGGGGGTGAGTACAGTATATGTGAATTTTTGTTTTGGAAGTGGACTTCTCCTTTAAAAAACTTTTTTAAGAAATCTGAGAGCTGTCAGACCATGCATAGACTGCAATGCAACTGACAGCTGAAAGCCCAGAAAGGTAGTAAGACATCATCAAAATAGGCAAAAATTATTCTTCTATCTTCACAACATGAACGACTGATGTCACATGGACTATTTTAACAATGTCTTTACTACTTTTCTGGGCCTTGAACGTGTCAATTGCATTGCTGTCTATGCAGATTCAGGAAAGCTATAGGATTTCATCTAAAATATTTTTATATTATTTGTATAATTTATATAATATATTATTTATATAATTTGTGTTCTAAATATAAACAAAGGTTTTATGGGGTGAGGGTGAGTAATTAATGACAGAATTTTCATTTTTGGATGAACCATCCCTTTAATATTTATTTGCGATTTGCCGATTAGATACTTCGTATCGGTCCAATGTAGACCGTTTTTGACAGATAAAGTATCAGTCAGACGGGACCAATTCCAAATCCGAAACGGAAAAAAAAGAAAGAATGCTGACATATGATTAATCGCAATTAATTGCATCCAAAATAGGTTTTTGTTTACATAATATATATATATATATATATATATATATATATGTATGTGTGTGTGTGTGTACTGTGTACATTTATTATGTATATATATAAATACACACACATGCATGGATATATTTAAGAAAAATATGTTTAAATATTAAATATATTTATATATAATATTAATTATAGGAATAAAAATATATACATATGGGAAATATATAAATAAATGTAAATATTTTCAAATATATACTGTATGTGTGTGTATTTATATATACACAATAAATATACACTGTACACACACATGTAAACAAAAACTTTTATTTTGGATGCGATTAATTGTGATTAATCGTTTGACAGCACTAAAAAAAAAAAATACTATAAAAGCACTATAAACATTTTCATGTACTCTACTCAAATTCTACTTAAGATAGATTTATTTGAGAAACAGACAGTATATTAGGTTGTTAAGTTCCAGCATTGCAGCAGGCAAGTCATTTTCCATTCAGCATTCAAACAGCATGTCGCATTCAGTTATAATACTCAGCACAGTAAAACTCTTCAAGATGTTCCAGTGTTCCCATTAAATGCATAATCTGAACATAAAGGTCTTTTGTTCAAAAGGACTGTATTTATTTGCGAATCTGAATGGTGTAGTACTCCGTATCGGGTGTCTGTTAGATGAGAGCACTAGAGTAGCGGACTCGTCCTTCACACAGACAGCAACTAGAGTGCAAAACCTTGATGAAGAGGCTCAGTACAATACAACAGATGCAATACACTAAGTGTTGGCCACAAGATTCCTTTTGTTGTGCTCTAATCATTTCATAATGGAGTGCGGTTTGCCAGTTACTCGAAAAAAGCAGTTGCTTTAAAGCAAATGTACTGTTCATGGAATTCCAAGAACATTCAAAAATGCATAAAACATAATTGTGAGCCTGGACCACAAAACCAAGTCCAAATGAAGTTCTTAGCAATGCATATTACTAATCAATTTGATATATTTATGGCAGGAATTTAAAAAAGATCTTTACTTAATATCCTAATGAATTTTAGCATAAAAGAAATATAGATAATTTTGACAGATATAATATATTTTTGGCTACTGCTAAAAATACCCATGCTACTTAATGGTTTTGTGGTCCAGGGTCACAATTTGCAGTTGCATTTTAAAAAAGAAAAATTTACCAGATGTAGATAAAAGAGGTCTACACTCATTATCTTAAAGGGGTCCTATTAAGCTCTATAATTTTGTTTTGGGGGTGTATTAGAACATGCTCTCATGTTAGGTGGTCCGAAAAACGCATTATTTTTCACATAATTTACATTACTACATTATTACTTTCTCCCCAGCCTGGCACAAATGGCTCGATTAGTTCCAGGTTTGATGAAGGCCTGCCTTCCAAAAAACGTAATGTGTTGTGATTGGTTAGCTGTCCCAGTGCGTTGTGATTGGCGAACAGCTTAGACAGTGTTTCAGCACTGCCACCCCATGCCAAAGCAGCAAGTTTGGTCTGATCTAGTGTTGGGCGATATGCTCAATTTCCATATTGTTCTATGGTCAGCCTGTGAGATCGCTATTTTATTTAATTATTTACGCGCTTAGTTCCATTGTCGGAAAGTGAACCAACACCAATATAAAGCTAAAAGCAGCCTAATGTTTTTAATATGATTTAATTTGTGTTTAACATGATAACAATTTAATAGAAACATTGTAAGTTACTAATGCTTACATTTCCATATTCAAAAAGCAGCTACAGAAAATAAGCAAAAACATTTATATTATCAAAGAACGTCATCACTGACTAGCCTAGCCCCGAGTTTATGAACTTTTAAAAACACTCCTGGTACCATAAGTGAACACAATACAGTTACATCACTGTATGACAAATAAATCTCTTACCCCATATTTACACTGCACACTTCTGTGGCGCGAAGGTGGGGCATTTGCGGGCCGTGCCCCCCAAAACGAGTTACTGTGCCCCACTTTTCCATCCTCTCCC
The DNA here is from genome assembly GCA_019740295.1 of Labeo calbasu. Taxonomy (NCBI): domain Eukaryota; kingdom Metazoa; phylum Chordata; class Actinopteri; order Cypriniformes; family Cyprinidae; genus Labeo; species Labeo calbasu. The sequence continues at coordinate 12,427 of JAHKKF010528314.1, forward strand.
CTCCTTGCTGAACGTGAACGATTTCGAAAGCAAAAGTGAAAATGTAAAAACAGCGCACATAAGAAAGCGATTCTCACCCGAAACACCCTCTCCCTCTCAACGGGATTTGTGCCCCCCTAGAAATTTAAATGCCCTCCGATGGAGGTGCCCCGGCGCCGGCTCTGCGACACGGTCACTCTAGTCAATGTTTGTGTTTATCAAAGCCTCGCTGCGGCAAGTTTCTGAAGCAACCCAGAAGCTGCACTGCATCACTAAAGCTAGGCACCTAGTCTATTTTTGATGGATAATAATAATAATCGTTTTGCTACCGTCAAAGGCATCAGCAACAGGTGAAATCTCTGACTATATTTGATACACAAGTCTGCTCCGTTATACTTAAGGATATATTAAGGTATAGTTGACGCTACAGTAGTGTTAGATCCTATTGTCAGCCTGCGAGAACACCAATACATGATATTATCATGCTAACTTATTTAATTATTTACATACTTAGTCTCATTGCCTGAATCCAGCTCCAGCATAAGGCTAAAAGCAGCCTAATGTTTTAATATGACTTAATTTGTATTTAACATAGCAATTAAATAAAAACATTGTAAGTTACAAATGATAACACTTACATTTCCTTAGTTATTCAAAAAACAGCTACAGAAAAGGAGCAAATAACATTAACATTATAAAAGAACATCATCATAACTGATTAGCCTAGCCTACTGCAAGTTTATGCATTTTAAAAACACTCGCGTCATAAGTGAAGCTATCTACACTGTATGATGAATAAATCTCTTACCACACAGTGCACACGGCTGCGGAGCTTTACGGCTCTGACGCGGCCACCGGAGCTGATCACGGCCACTCTAGTCAATGCTTGTGTTTATACCAGCAGCGCAGACGCGTCTTATATTATTTTACATATTTATATTATTATTTTAATGAAATTCTAATGGGCCACGTTGTGACATCACAACACCTGGAATACAATGCTGTAGTCCAAATGAGTCGTTCGTTGTAGTTCTTAAAAAGGGATTTTTTAAAACCAAAATATCTCCTTTTTTGGAGTGGACTTTGAGATTTGTAACTTTGTAGATATTGTAGATTTTTTATGCCTGAACATACACACCATACACTAATTAAAATTCAAAAAGTAAAAAACCTTAATAGGACCCCTTTAATTTTTATTTTACTAATATTTTCCTTTCTTTTACTTATTCGCTTTTGCATGTATCTGGAATGGACTGCATTAACTAGTGGGACCACTAGGTGGAAACCCTCACAGCCAGGCTGCTGCTTTTAAAAACTAGTCGAATAAGATGAAAACAACGCAAAACAAACAATTAAACTATGTCTAAATAACAGGACTCGGGTCTCATTGTGTCAATTATTCATTTATTGCTAGGCTGAACTGTGCTTGAAATGAGAGCTACACCTCTTTCAATTCTTAGCCAAATACCAACCGCATTCTTGGATCGTCGCTCGAGTGCACAGGACCTTCAAAGGCTTGCTTGCTTGGTTTTTTCTGGCACTGTCAAACAGTCCCCCCCCCATTCCCCTTTCACGTACACATATCTTTTATGTGTTTATGTAGTACTCTTTTTAAAAGCTAGCAAGACTTCTCAGCACTGAAGGCTTGTATCACAGAGACAGATATACAAGCGTATTAAACCGCTTGTTGATATTTTGATCACACACCACGATACAAGTGAACAACCCTGTGTGGGAGCCTGGAAAAGCAGTCAGCAATTAAACTCTTAAACTCTATTCCACATGGCCTCCAGGAGACACCTCAAAGTAGACTACATTTGTTTTCAGTTACGAAGAAACATTAGCAGATCTTAGTCAGGGTAAACGCCACATTTAATGTGACACGAATGAAAACAAGGCTGTTGAGGAACAGAACTAGTAATATGAAGAGTCCATTCAATGGGTTGTGTGGTTTAAAGATGCCATGAAATCAAAATCTTTTGTGTGTTAACTTTGTGCTAATGCTAACAGATTCCCAAATACACTGGTTCGCTCTGAACATGAAAATGCCACAATGTCTTATGATCATTCACTTGCAAAAGGGGGTGGTGTGGAGTAGTGAGTACTAGATGGTTTCTGGCTCGAGCCTCATAAGGAACGAGCCATGAACCGACATCACTGTGTCCTTGTAAGGCACTTAACCCAAGGTTTCTCCAGGGGAATTGTCCCTGTAATAATATAGGGATACCATGATTGTGCCAAGTAGGACAAGTTCCTGGAAAAGCATTAGGTTAGGGGAGTGAAAATTTAACACGTTTTTCCATCCTTTCTCTGCTTCCTAAGAATTCAACAAGACGGCCGGTATATTTGGATTGTTTATACATTTTCCAGTTGTTTTCCAATTTCTGGATTGTCATACAAGTACAGAAAACAAGGCATATGCTAGCCAGGGTTAGGATTAAACTCCACTGACAGGAATGTTCTTCCAGGACTAACAGAACATATCTTATTACTTGGCAAAATCTTAACTAGAATAGGGCCAACACAAAATCTACACCGTAAAATTCTGCATATCCATTCTTTGCATGTTTGTTGTGTACATATTTTAATTCTCAGCTGCACTAAAAGGATTAGTTGACTCCAGAATTAAAATTTCCTTATAATGTACTCACCCCTATGTCATCCAAGATGTTCATGTCTGTCTTTCTTCAGTTGAAAAGACATGAAGACATTCCAGGATTTTTAACCATATAGTGGACTTCAATGGGGATCAACAGATTGAAGGCCCGATCTGCAGTTTCAATGCTGCTCCAAAATGCGCTACACGATTGCGCTACATTGATTTCTAGCAAAACAATCAGTAATTTTCTAAAAAAAAAATAATAATAATAAAAAATGTATATACTTATTAAAGGAGAATCCGTTTCCAAAACTAAGATTCACATATAATGTACTCACCTCCTTGTCATTCAAGATGTTCATGTCTTTCTTTCTTCAGTCCAAAACATTTCTGCATTTTTCTCCATATAATGCACTGATATGGTGCCCCGACTTTGAACTAATGATCGGTTATTTTCCTTAAAATAATACACTGTATATACTATTTAATGTCAAACGCTTGTCTTGTCTTACTCTGCCTGGACTGTTTTTTTCCGGCTCATGACAGTTAGGGTATGTCGAAAAACTCTCATCTCATGTTCTCCCTCAACTTAAAAATCATCCTATATCGCTGTTTTACCTTTTTTGTTAAGGGTGTTTGATTTCTTTGCATGTTCACTTTGCAAAGACTGGGTTGGTACTTCTGCAGCGACGTAGGATGATTTTGAAATGATTTTTGAAGTTGAGGGAGAAAATACGATTGGAGTTTTTCGACATACCCTAACTGTCTTGAGTCAGAATACACAGAGTTAAAATAGAGCAAGGCAAGACGAGTGTTTGAGAATAAAAAGTATATAAAATTGTATTATTTTAATGAAAATAACCGATTGGTTTCACTAGATAAGACCCTTCTTTCTCTAAAAAAATGTATTGTATTAATTTTTATTAAAATAACCAATTGTTACGCTAGATAAGACCCTTCTTTCTCGGTTGGAATCGTTTACAACCACATTGGGGTCGTTTTAAGCCGCATTTAAACTGCAGTTTGGAAGTTCAAAATCGGGGCACCATATCAGTCCATTATATGGAGAAAAATGTAGAAATGTTTTCCTCAAAAAACAATTTCTTTACGACTAAAGAAAGAAAGACATGAACATCTTGGATGACAAGGGGGTGGATACATTATATGTGAATCTTTGTTTTGGAAGTGGACTTCTCCTGTAACCACAAATGCTCAGCTTGCACTAGCTCTGGATCCACAACTTCACGCATTACGAAGTCACGTTAAAAAGGTCATGCGTGACGTAGGGGAAAGCACTGACCCAGCGAATGGGCAAAGTCAAACGCCTTTTACAAAAAAGATAAAACAATGATAAGGGATGATTTTGAATGAGATGGCGCTTTTCGCCTTACACTACCTTTTTGACCTAGAATACACAGATCAACAGCTAACCGCATGTTATCATTCCAACGTGATAGAGTAATGCAAAAATTTGTAGACACGCATTGCAGAGCTAGTGCAAGATGAGCATTTGTGGTTAAAAACTAAACATTATTTATTTTATTTTAGAAAATGACAGATTGTTTCACTAGATAAGACGCTTATTCGTCAGCTGGGAATGTGTAGAGCCCTTTGAAGCTGCACTGAAACTTCAGTAGTCCACTATATGGAGAAAAAACTTTAATGTGACTCGGGACGAACGAGTCGTCTAGGGGAGTGATTCATTCAGTCGTGCATGCACAACATCCTATTAGGTTCTGTACCGGAATTAGTTCACCTGTTTTGAGTCTTCGGGTTTTTGGAGTCATTCGTTCATCTTATGGGGCCGTCACGTGATGAACGAACGACTTGAACCCGAAGACTTGAGAGAAGAACTAACCAATTATTTTTCTGGCTCACACTGCGTTGGTTAAGCATATGGGGCTGTCACGTGATGAACGAACGAATCAACCCAAAACTTGTCAGATAAGAGGTGAGGTGAGCTAATCATAGACTAAAGACCCAGGTAAACAATTAATTAATCTTTTCTGTTTCTTATAGCATTATAGTTTTGTCTTGTTTGTAGTGTGAGCAACATTTGTGTAAGCAGTAGATGTGTTAGGGAAGTAACATTTTTATTATATTTTGCTACAGTAAACGAAATGAACGAAATGACTCGAAAAAAAGATTTGTTCATTTTGCTGAACAAGACTCAAAGGTCAGAGTCAGTAAAATGATCCGAACTTTCCATCACTATATGACACAAATATGGTGTGTATGTCTGAAAAATGTTTTTTTGGGATATACAAATGTCCTTATAGACATTTGTGGACCAAGACCTTCCACAGCGAGTTTCATGACAAATAGATGCGTAGGTATAGCCATTTTTATGTTTTTTTTCCCCTCTTATAGAGAAAAAAGCTCTTTTTGAGCTCTTACATTAGTGTTCTGGCAAAGACATCTCATTCTGTTAAGGAGTTATAGGTATTATACTAAAAGTGATATTATTGATTATTGATATTTGTCTGGCGTGAGCCAAGGATTTTAATGACATAACACACTTGAGCCTGCGACTGACAGTTTAGGAGTTAAGAGCGATTTAGTAGTTTTGATCGCCTCTAGCGTCCCCATCAGGCCGACTGGAGCGAGCCTTGGCGACATAGCCGGTGGTGTGAGTACTACCATCCCTCCAAGTTTTAAGTCTCTACGGCTTATGGTTTGGTCTGCACAATCAGTTTTACATGGAGATCACTGATCCGTGACCATTCTAACAAATACAATAGGGGTTCAAGAGCATAAAAAAGTCCTTAAAAGGATTCCTGTCATTAAGTTCTACTCCAAGTTCTTTTGGATGAACTCATCTGCCAAGTGACTACTTATCTACTAGCATGCAGTGTTGTAACTTCTGTGCAGTGTCTACAAATTGTGATTTCGTGTGACATTCGTTCACCTTTTCCCTGTTTGCGGATCACTGTCACTGCTTTGAGTTTAAAGGGCAAAGAGGGGGGAGGGAGTCCTTCTCTCAGCACTAAAGTCCTCTTGTTCACTGCACGCTTCTCCTTCATATTAGTGAAGCAGCCAGTTCCCGGCTGCCCATTAGCTGTGTGACAGATCTGTAATAAACACAGCCTGTCACCTCTGAAGCCTGCTGCACATTTCCTGGGTAATATATAACCCCCCCCAAATACACATTCCCTTCCCCCACCGCAAGGCTCAATAGACCTGAAACCCGATTTCTGTCGAGCATCCCAGCAGCTGCTGAAGCAAGAAATTCCACCGCACCCAGATAGCCCTGGAAAATACATGAATATAAAAAAGGAGTCCATGAATAAATCAAAACCTCTCTTTTTACTTACCCTATGGAAGAGAATGAAAAAAGGGTAGTGGAGAAATTGAGGGGGGGGGGGTGAAGAAACAAGGGCACTTCAGGAAGAAAAAAGAAAGGCCGATAAGAGTAGAAGTTGTCAATAAGCTGATGGCCTCAGGCTACTGTAGCCCCTCAGTAAGGTAGTTGGTGGGTGGTGAGGTAACTGGTGGGTGATTTTGCGCACTTTACCACACCGATTGTGTGGGACAATGTGGCAGAAATCTGCAGAATGGATTTAAATATGGTAAAAAGTGTTAAAGGAGCTGAGGGATCTCAGTAGGAAATAACTAGATATCCATGTGTTGGGCCCTCTTAAATCTGGGTAACACTTTAGTATAGGGAAGAACTCTCACTATTAACTAGTTACTTATTAGCATGTCTATTATTAACATATGGGCTGTTTATTAGTACTTATAAAGCACCTGTTCTGCATGACATATTTTACATTCCTAATCCTACCCAATACCTGAACTTAACAACTATCTTAATAACTATTAATAAGCAGCAAATTAGGAGTTTATTAAGGCAAAAGCCGTAGTTAATGGTTTGTTAATAGCAAAAACTGAACCTTAAAGTATTATTTTCCAAATTACCACATTCTTCTGGATTCAGTATTTTTCTGTTTACATTTTTCTGTACTTTATTTTAATTGTTAAATTAAATTTGAATATTCAAAAAGCATTTCGTATTAATTAATAAAAATGTAAATGCACAGTTTTTACAATTAACAGCAATTTATTAAAAACTTAAAAATTTAATTTAAGGCCCTATGAAGTATGTTTTTTTTTTTTCCTCAAATTTATTTATTTATTATTATTGTTTTTTTTTAATACATTTTCTGGATTCTATTTTAATGGTTTCATTACATTTTAAGAATCAAAAGGACCTATAAATAATTAATTTATCAAAAAAAAAACATTATTACTACTTTATTTATTTATTTATTTTTTCAGAAATACTGTTGTGTATTTACATATTTCTGGTAACTAAATGCTGGCAAATAATTTTTCTGGTATCATTACATTAAGAAAAAGATTTCTATCACAATTTCCTCAAGTTAAACCGAACTTTTATTATTTTAACTTTATTTTCATTTTAAATGTACTGACCTACTTTTGATTTATTCATCCAAAATTTGGCAAATTCCAAGACCATGATTAGTAAAACTCCATTTTTATGACTGGATTCCGTGATTCCGTCCACGTTTCCGGATTGCGGAAATCATAGGGCCCTACATGCGTAGAACAGTAATTCTCTTTGTTTTCAGTCTGTGAAATAGAGATTCCCAAGTTTTTGGGGGAATAAAACAAATCTCAGTCCTCTTTTCATTAACTGAACTGAAACAATAACTCCAAAGACTGTGAGTCAGTATATTTTTGTATTATGAACTTTTGTAGATAAAGTTGCCCTTAAACGGCATGGAAAAATTAAACAAACTATGGTTGCTCGTTTTATATTCTGTTCAGACAATCTCCTCCAAAATGGGCAGTTCTTGCCAGAATAAACTGCCAAGTGAACCAAACATTATGCCAATAGTCAGAAGCCAGGCTCTAAGTCACCAGAAGCACAAAAAAGGTGACCTGTTTATTAAATAAAGCTTTATTTAATACAACACACTTGGTTAATCCAGAAAAAAAGTGGTTTCCTTTAAGGAAATAAGCAATCATCTACTTCAAGTCTGTCCTTCAGCAAAGCAATTCAGCACAGCACGCTAGAAGCTGGACTGCATATTATTAATGCATGTAGCTTGCAAGGCACGCTTGTTTGGATATTGAAGCCGTATTGATTCGAATAAAGCAAGAGAAGAGAGACAACCTTTAGCCTTTAAAAGGCTAGCATGTAACAGAATCACTGATGTGAACTTGCAATATTCACACATGGCTGAAGCCACTCGTCAGGATATCTCCGATAGCTCGATGTAGCGAGGATGACCTTCAGTGCAAAGATGAAATGACAGGATAAAAGATTCCGGTGCCTGGTGAACAGAAACCTCAGCAGCACTCACACGGCGTTTAATACAGTCATTTTAATCAGCGTATGGAAATTTCTTTGTAATGGAACAGGGTCCAAATTTCCCCACATCTAAATGTCAGCAATTCCAGCAACAATGAGGGCTAGATGGATGGTGTTCTATTATACAAGTCAGTTTTCCGTAATAGCTTTGTTCTCGGAAACCGCAAGCATCTTTTTGTGACTGCTAATCTTTACATCAACACACTGTTGGGATGACAGGGTACAGACAAAGTTGTTCGGTCTTCATGTGCAGACCAAAACGGTTACTGACACCACACTCTCCCATCTCAATCCCAAAAAAATCCCCCAAAAATGTGATATTTTTTTTTTTTTACACATGGAGGAAAAAGAAACATCAGGACAAAAAGGTTGACACTTTGACCCTAACGTTGGATAAACCGTGGAAGACACGGGAGAGGTAAAGGGCAGGACATCTCTGTGGTGACTTCTTACTCCTCACTGCTCTCCCAGCTTATCAGTCCATATCTCCTCCCCCATTCACCCCGTGAGGAGTTCATAGAGGTCGGCTCTCCTGAGAGCTCTGGCAGCTTAGGAGGGAATGAAAATGAATGGGAAACGGTGGCTAGACACAAGGTCAAAATGGATATAAAATTCTCCATTACGATATGAAAAGCTGGTGGAGGAAGGAGGGAGCTTTGAATGTCAGAGGGAAGGATCGCCTTTGAGGGCCTGGCTTTGTGCTTCCTTTATGTGAAAACAAAAGACCCCCGAACAGTGAGTCGCCAATGCTCTTGTAAAAGCAATCACCCATGCTTGTAAGAGATGCTTTCCACTCAAAAATTCAGGCATTTACTATCATTTAAGTTATACAATTAACTGATTGTTTTTATCTGAGAAGCTAAGCAGGTTAGACAGAAAAGAATGTGTAAATGTGATTAAGGAGGAACCGTCACGCATATACTATCCAAGTGTGAAATGCTTCCAGTCTGTACTGTGAAATAACACCACTGTTGACAGTCAAGCTGCTGTGAAGAATGACTGGGAAAACAGCACCAAGCAATCTCTGTTAAGAGTGGAGATTTCCTGTGAACAGTACTGCAGAGCAAAACCAATGCACTCATAAAGGCATAGTTGCAGGTCGAAATGGAAGTTTCTTTTATCATAAAGGTCTTTTTTAAGCTGTCTGGTGACAAAACTTGGGTCACATGACTGGAACAAGGAGGTCTATCGTTCTTAGAAGAAAGCTAACATTCATCCGTTAGCAATCCCATTCATCTCAATGGCACTTGCTCAGCTGGTGCAGGACCTCCCAGAAGTACACTGCCATGAGGGTTTTTTTTTTTGCACAGATCTAAATCCTTCATTAGCGACTATCCTGAGCTGTGATGTCAAACCCAGGTAAAAAGAAATGCTGATTTTTGTTCAGACCAAAAATTGTTTCATTTTGTTTGACTATTTTTACCTTAGTCACCTTTTTCAAGGGCTCCAAATGGTCGCAAATCGCGATTATTTTTTCTGCCGGTGCAACTAAATTTCGTGAGCGGTCGCACTGGCTCATAACTCATAAGTGTTGCCATTTCTGTTGCATATGAGAAACATTAAACGGCAAACGAAACAAAAGCATTACAAAAGCGCACTACTCATTTGAGCTGCGCAGTGCAAACCATTTATCAGCTCAGGCCACAACACAAACAACTTGTCTGAGCTCAGAACAGCTTCTTTCGGGAGCCAAAGTTGATTTTGCAACAGTGAGAAGTGTTTGAATTCGCTGCAGAATGATCTAGTGAGAATCATTCAAATTCTGCTCAGAATACTCTGTTAGTACAGTCCTGGCGTACGTCAGAAAAGTAGTGTATGTCCCAAATCTAGCGCAACGATCGGTTATTTTTAAAAAAATAATACAATTTATATACTTTTAATGCCAAACGCTCGTCTTGTCTTACTCTGCCTGGACTGTTTTTGTTCCGGTTTATGACAGTTAGGGTATGTCCAAAAACTCCCATCTCATGTTCTCCCTCAGCTTCGAAATCGTCCTATATTGCTGTTTTACCTTTTTCGTTAAGGGTGTTTGATCTTCTTTGCATGTTCACTTTGCAAAGACTGGGTCGGTACTTCTGCAGCAATGTAGGATGATTTTGAAAT
>JAHKKF010528315.1:0-14099 GCA_019740295.1 Labeo calbasu
ACACCTGAATATAAGGAGTTTTTCACTTCCAGCCTTCATGGACAAATATATATCATGTATAAATGATTAAATACAAAATTAATAGTAGTTATTAAGATATTAAGTTATTAAGTATTATTAAGACCAGAATATCAATGTCCCTAATAATTATGCACACAGTGTACAATGCAATAGTCATATGGACTACTTTAATGAGTTCCTAAATACTACTTAAGCTCGACAACCCCAGTTTCCATTCACTACCCTTACTTGGAAAAATAGGCTAGTTATTTGGCTAGAAGGAAATTTTGTGCGCCACAAAAAAAGAAAAAAAATCACACGGGTTCATGCCTGTAAGTGGGGTGTATTACTGCTTTTGCTATGCCGATGCTTTTTTTCTCCATCATATTTCCAGTTGACCTCAATCAACATGCTTCACAACCCATGATCTCTGTCTCTTCTTGCTCTGTGACTAATTGTTTCTATTGTGGTCTTTGTTAAGTTTGTCACTCGGCAGGTCTGTGGCACGAGGCCTGAGCCAGAATGGAGAGAGCAGATGAACAGAAAGGAAGAGTAGGTGCGACCACACCATCACCCCCTCAAAGCATGGCCTCTTACTGCGCTGCCACTCACTCCTGCCGAGGGATGATTAACTGTACTTATGTAACCAGCCCGTTCTTTACTTACTTTAGAACATTCACACACCTTATGCAAGCATCATTATGGAATACGGATTCTTTAAATGATAGTTTGTAACCACTGGACACATTTAGAGCGTGCGTTTACATGACAAAAACTGAATTTTGCTTAGCATTTTTTAAAAGTTTCACATACAGGTAACAACATTGGCAAAACATTCCTCATTCACACAGATCTGCAAAAAATACTAAAATACTGTATTATGCATGCCAGAACAGTGGTTGGAAATGATATGCATGCATACCTACAGACTGAACAAGTAATATGCATGCACATGATGTCACCGTTTTCACAAATTCTTTTTTTTGCAGTTTAAACTGAGCCATAATTAGCCACAACATTTAAGCCATCTGTCTAGTATGGTGAAGGTTCCCCTTCATGCTGTCAAAACAGCTCTGATGCATTGAGGTTTGGATTCCACAAGATCTCTGAACATGTCCTGTGGTATCTGGCACTGAGATATTAGCAACAGATGCTTAAAGTCCTGCAAGTTGTGAGGTTGGGGTCTCCATGGATTGGATCTGTTGGTCCAGCACATCCCATAAATGCATAATCAGATTGCGATATGGGTAATTTGGAGAATATGGCAACGCCTTGAACTCCTCATGTTCCTCAAACCATTCCTGAACAAGTGTGGCAGGGTACATTATATTGCTGAAAGAGGCCACTGCCATTAAGGAACAACATTACCATAAAGGGGTATATGTAGTCTGCAACAATCTTTAGGTACAGTAGGTGGTACGTGTCAAAGTAACATTCACATGAATGCCAGGACCCATGGGCCTCATTTATCAACAATGCGTAGAAAAGGTTCTATATTTTGTCCTACGAATGAAAATTAGAATGTGTGCAAGTACAAAAAAAATCATATTTATTAAATGTGCGTGCGCGGTTCTTTTGCACACCAGCAAGTAATCATTGTTGATAAATTCCACATGTTCTTAGGCACCATGCTCATTCACCATCATGGTCATTTGCATTCAGAAACGCCTCCAATGATGGTGACAACACCTCCCTTTATAAATCACGTGAATGTGTAATGTCCTCACCGAAATCATGGTATGCGACACAGACTGAGAAGTCCTTCAGTGCTCTCACTAAACAGCTCAGCGCGGCCTCTGAAAATGTGTTCTCTGTGCAGCGCATGGTTTGCTGAATTTTCCAGCAAACTGAGATCAGCCATGACCCTATAGCTACATTTCAAATTACTTCCCACCTGCACGGCAAAAACAAACAAACAAACAAAAAATGCTTATTTTAGTTTAGTATATTTTTGTCTTGTTTCTAGTCAAAATATCTAAAAATTCTAAAAAATCTAAATATATTTACTAGATAAGCAAAAAGACTAAGATATTTAGTCCTGTTTCCTGGGTAAGAAAAGTCTAAATTAAGTGCATTTTGCTTAAAATAAGTAAAATTATCTGCCAGTGGGGTAAGAAAAATAATTTTACTTACCCCACTGGCAAATAGTTTAACTTGTTTTAAATGAAAATTCACTTTCATTTAATTCCCCCCCCCCCCCAGGAAACAAGACTAAATATCTTATGTCTTATCTAGATGCATCTTCTTAATTTAAGAATGTTTAGATATTTTGACTAGAAACAAGACAAAATACTAAGTGTGATAAGACTTTTTTTGCAGTGTGTCTTTTATAGATTTTCACACCAATTACACAAATGTTTAGCTTAATCTATGAAATTATTGAGTATTTGCAGTTAAAGGACACAGGAAACACGCAGCAGCACTTTCTGTCTGTAGTATCACTATTCTACCACTATATTCTCTGTGTAAGCATGCTCAGAGTTGTGTTTATATTTACACACATTTCTACGTATAAATACAAGTTGGTAGATCCCACACTTTACGCACTCATTCGTGCGTACACACTGTTGATAAATGAGGGCCCAGGTTTCCAAGCAGAACACTGCCCAGAGAATAACAACCAGGCAACCTTCTTCCATTCCTCCATGTTCACGTTTTGATGCTCACTTACCCATTGTAGGTACTTTTGGCTGTGGACAGCAGCCATCATTACCAATCGGAGTGGTCTGTGGCTACGCAGCCCCATGGGCAGCAAACTGCAATGTAGTGTGTATTCTGACACCTTTCTCTCATGGCCAGGATTAAAGGGAACCACAGGTATTGAGATTCATATGGCTTAATATAACGTAATTGATGTCTCTCACTGAAACATGTAGTAGAAAATCCATGAAAGATTTATGTTATTTTAAAAATCCACATAGTTTTATACATATTTTGGACTATGGGGGGTGCCATTATTTTGATGACGTGAAATGGTTTCACTCGGTGAGCTGTTGGCGTTACCTCTTGCTACCATTACCGCATCACGACTGAGAAAATAAAATAATGAAACAATGCCAAAATGCAGCTATTTTCATTTGAAGGGCAACAAGAGAAGTGTTATGTCAAGCGCAAGTCTTCACTGCTTTCCTAGTGATAAGAAGAAGAGAGATGCCTGTAGACAAATAAAACTTCCTAAAGACCTGCATCTTTGTTTCAACTTAATTTACCCCGCTGCCTTAAAATTTTTAGTCAACTAAAATATCCAAGTTGTCACTTAACATTAAATAACTTAAAATTGATGCCTTTGAGACTTTTAGCAGACCACAGCTACTGAAAGAGGTTAAGACAAACAGCAGAGACAAGAAACACTAGATGCCATCCTGGCAGGATGTAAACTTGCCAACATTGGTCATGCTGTCGCAGCCACTGAATGAGTTTCTCAGCACGGATTTCACTCAGTATCCTAGGGCGTTTAGACTCCTTGTGGGGAGTTCAATGGTACAGCATTTGGTTTAATCCTGTAAAATTATGTAAATTATGTACTTTTTCTTCGATTTCTGCTTCTTCAAATTTTTCTTTGACTTCTAATTCTGACTTCTGAATTGACTTCGACTTTTGTATCTTTGATCTTTTTTTTGACTTCTGCCTCTTCGAATTGCTTCGACTTCTGCCTGTTCGACTTTTTCTTCAACTTCTGCTTCTTTGACTTTTTGACTTCTTCAACTTTTTCTTTGTCTGATGCTTCTTTGTCTTTTTCTTTGACTTCTGCTTATTCGATTTATTTTTTTTTTCAACTTCTATGACTTCTGCCTCTTCGACTTTTTCTCTGATTTCTGCTTCCTCGACTTTTATTATGACTTCTGGTTCTTTGACTTTTTCTTAGACTTCTTCGACTTCTGCTTCTTCTATTTTTTTCTTTGATTTCTATGACTTCTGCCTCTTAGACTTTTTCTTAGACTTTTGCAACTTCGAACTTCTTCTACTTCTGCATCTTCAAATTTTTTTTTTGACTTCTGCTTCTTCGACTTTTTCTTCGACTTCTGCCTCTTCAGCTTTTTCTTCAACTTCTGCCTCTTCGACTTCATGACTCTGATGCCAGCTCACCGTTTTTTTTCCTTGTATCATTTTTGGTAGGTACCAACCAAAAATGGTACAAGACTTGCTGTTTGGAGATGCTCTGACCCAGTTGTCTAGCCATGACTATTTGGTCAAATTCAGTCAGATCGTTTCACTTGTCCATTTTTCCACTTCCAACACATGAAATTCAAGAACTGACTTCACTTGCTGCCTAATATACACCATTTGACAGTGTTATTCATTTCACCTTTCAGTGTTTTTAATGTTGTGGCTGATCAGTGTATAATCAGATGTTCAAAATGAAACATCACATACCAAAACAAACAAACAAACAAACAAAAAATTACAAAATTGAAATGTATGTTAATTAAATAGTGTACATTTCTAGAATCTTGTTGTGTACTTGAAGACATGGCAGGTTGTACCACAATTCCTTATTCAAACATTATTCTAGAGGGAAAAACTTCTTGGGTTTTCCGCCAACATGAGGGTGAGTACATGATAGAATTTTCTAGCAGGAAAACTCAAATGGACTGATTTTAATAATTACTCATTTTATGTTTTACAGAAAAAAAGTTCTGCATGCTTTGTTGCAACCTCATTTGCCCTGTTACTTAGTAAAGCATTCAAAAGGGCTTAATGATTATTCTCTCCACCATTTAATTACAGCTGAACTGAGGCAAACATCTGTGAGTTTGCTGACGGAGACATATGAGCTGCAGAGAGTGTTTCGGCACAATCGACAAATCTTTGAGTGCACCAATTTTGATCGATAGATCTAGTCTAGTATTGATCAATTACTCTGTACACTCCTCAGACAGCAGGGAGGCAAAGTATTGGATAACCTTGATAAGAAAGAGATTAATCACCATCACCATAGCAACTCTGATCATTTTCAATTTTATTAGCATTTTTTGTGCATCTACATCTACATATGCACCCATCCTTGTTCTTTCACAAGTGGGCGTGTTACTGACCAAACTTTGGTGAACTGTGAAATACAGTG
Organism: Labeo calbasu; assembly: GCA_019740295.1. Classification (NCBI taxonomy): domain Eukaryota; kingdom Metazoa; phylum Chordata; class Actinopteri; order Cypriniformes; family Cyprinidae; genus Labeo; species Labeo calbasu. The sequence continues at coordinate 5,066 of JAHKKF010528315.1, forward strand.
GCCGCAAATGTATTTACACTTTTGGATACTTCTATAAAAATCCACAAACGAAATTTCTCATAAACATTTCTAAGCCATTTTTTTTTACAGTGACTTTTAACCATCTTCATCCCAAGGTTATTTTTTGTGAAGTCAATTCTTTCAGGTGTTCAAGCAACCACATGAAGTAATTTACTACATTTTCTTGTGAAAGAAATGCTTGATTGTGCTAGTTATTCTTTCATATTTTCTAATGTAATGAAATCACATTCAAACCGTGTTATTTGTGGTTTGGTACTATTCTTAATGAATCAGAATTTTATTTCTGAAATAAATCAGTAAACTGAACTTGTTTGAGGAGCTTCTCTTTATTGTTGAAGGTGGAGAAAAAAAACAGCTAAAGTTGTCATTATCAACAACTTGTTCCAAGATGCAGTCAGCTTTGTATCTATAGCCACTGGAGTTGTTTGTGCTTATGTAATGGGTGAACATGCTCAGAGACCCTACTGGGTGTTAGCTGCTCAGGACTGGCACACGTTCGCACCATGTCTCTCTCCTTCTGCTGTCCGTGACAGAGGGGAAGCATTACTAATCTGCCACAAACAGAGCAACAGAGGCTCTCAGAGATGAAGGCCAGAGGAGAAATAGAAAAACATGTATGGAGACAGAGCGAGAGGATGAGAGAGAAAACAAACTAGCATAAAAATGAGCATGTAAAGCCACTTTTGTTCTGCTGTGACAATGAGTGGGTCTTCTCCATACTATCGTGCCTTGCATGGATGAAATTTCCATGACAAAGTCTAAGCCCAAGCTTTGAGTAAATCGCAATGCGGTACAAATTTATTTGCGTCCAGGACCTAAAATAAATTCTGGAAACCAATCCACGATATTCATGAGTTTTCAAAATTCCTGTGGTGCGTCATTCGGAGCTCAGTCGTCCTCATATTTAGGCAGTGAAGATCAATAGGAAACTTATGAGAAGCTTGCCTCAAATTGCAATGTGAGATTGAAAGGGAAAAATTCTCAAGTGTTAGGCTGAGGTGCCAGTTTTGAAACCCACTGAACAATAGAGCTACTGATTGCCATTTTGCTTTTCGTGACTGCATATTGGAGGGTTTGTTCTCATAATGGCAAGAGCCTGACTAAATGCATGTCTTAATTGTAATGTTTAAAGGAACCACGCTGAGAATGGGAATGAAAGCAAAGAGAGTGACTAAAAGGTGAGAAAGCATGAACGATGGAGGTTGAGGCAGCGTCTGGAATATAAAACAAAATCTTTGCAGTGTTTTTACATTGTTCCACTGCTTTGAAATGATAGTGGTTAGACACACTTACAAGCGTGCATGTACGTGCTACGCATTTTTGCTCTTATACAATTTAGTACAGAATGAAAAATAGAGCATATGATACCATTAATAATAACGGTGCTGGTAAAGACTGATGCATATTTCAATACAAACATTTATTGTAATGTGAAGTAGGTTTGCGTCAGGGGCCTCTTACAGGGGAGAACATTTTCTAAGAACCATTTCATAATAATTTTAACAGTAATTAAACATATGCTTGCTGCAGTTTTTTACTCTTGGATCCATTAAATTTTTTCTGAACTCCGTTTTAATAATTCAATTAAATAGTAACCAAAAAGTATATTTAAATCATTTTTAAATTTTAATCATACTGTCACAACGAACTGTGTACAAACACACACAAAGACAAAGATGAGAGTTAAACAATCTTTAGTAATCCACACAGGGTCAATTCAACAGACAAGACCCAGCAATAATGAACAGAAACAGCCCTGATAGCACATGTACATCTCGGAGACATCTATTTGATGTCTGCATTTACATCTGCAAGACATCTGTAAGATGTAGTTTGCTTATCTGCAATACGTCTATTGGACGTTTCCTATCAGATATCAAATTTTGTTTATGATTTTAAATGTATGTAAAATTGACATCTTACTGACGTCTACCAGACGTCTGTACACAGCAGTGAATTGCCTTGAGCAGGAGTGGCTGGATGTCAATCCTGGTGACAGCCAGGACTGTGACCCACAGTGGCATCACTGGAGGAAAGAGCCATGGTAGAGAACATTCTGATGCCACTATGGAGACGAGTGGAGGGGACAAAAAAGAAATCCAAAGGAGTGGAGAGATTCTGAAGATCCCAGAGGCTACTACGGAGCCGCAGCAACAAACCCCAAAGATGGAAGCAGGGTATGGGACGGCTGAGGTGGGCCTGGAGTGACTGAGGGCAGTAGTGGCGTTTTCCGACCCAGGTGGAGTTGATGGTTCGAGGGAGCCCGGCAGAGCTGAAAGTCTCCCAGGCCAAGGGATCCCCATGCCCAGGAGAAGCTGGCTCACAGCAGGACTGAGGAGAAGCCACACCACTGAGAGGAGGCTGACTAGGGACTGAGGGGTGGATGGGGGACAGTGAGTACTGGGTGTCAGGAGTGGTTGAGGACTGGAGCAGAGACTAAAGAGAAACAAAGGTACTGACGATGCTCAGTGAATCCTTGGAGGCAGTTTGGAGAGGAGGCAGGAGTGTCTGGATGACATTCCAGGTGACAGGGAGGACTGTGACCCACAGTGGCATCGCTGGAGGGACGAGCCATGGTAGAGAACATTCTGATGCCACTATGGAGACGTGTGGAGGAGACAACGATGAAGGGGGTGGAGCCCATGGTGCAGACAGAGATCCGAAGGAGAGTGAGGACTGGGTGTCAGGAGTAGTTGAGGACTGGAGCAGAGACTGAAGAGAAACAAAGGTACTGACGATGCTCAGTGAATCTTGTGAGGCAGTCTATAGAGGAGGCAGGAGAGGGAGGCTGGGTGGGAACTCGAAAGAGTAGGAGCTAGGCGGAATCAGCAGAGATGCAGGTGATTCAGAAGACTCAGGAGATTCTGGGTGGAACCAGTGGGGCCAAAATAGGGCTGACAGGTTTGGGAGGAATTAAAGGGGCAGGAAATCCTTCTCTCCAAAATTAAACAATAGTACATCGATCTTGCCAGAAACTTACACACTGTCTACACCAGACATGACTTTCAGCTGTATTCTATCCTGTGTAAAGTGTACAGCAATAATACAGCAAAAAGTGTAGTATTGTGAAATATTATTGATTCTTTGATTAATATAAAGTTCAAAAGTACAGTAGCTAAAAAAGAAAGCTAAATTGCTATTACATATGAGAAATATCACACAAGTAGGCGTGCCTATCTTGGCACTGCTTTAATTCGGCCGTAGGTGATCACAGCGTGCCAATATACAGCCATCTCATGTCTACAAGTGTGATATTGCATTTATACAACAGTTCAACAGCATGAGTGTGTAAATACATAAGAAACAACAGTGGAGTGCCTTTAAAGATCCTCTTTTGTGCAGAACTACTACATTCCACCACAGATTGAAATCTCAGTTTGGCAGTTGAGCAGCTGAGCAGCTGAGCCCAAGCCTTCATAACTAATTCGAAGACTTTAGAACCACTTTAGAACTTTAGTAACGATGGAACGTTGAGTTGCTTAATTGAAAGCTTATTGTAGTACTGTATCAAAAGCTCACTGTATTATGTCAAATTTTATGAGAGAAAGATGGTCTGAGCGATCGTGATTACCTGCATCTGATATAGCATTCATTCTTCATATTCACGATGAAACATTCGCTTGAATGTCCGCTGAGGAAAACATCATTTTTGTTGTAAGGTTAATATTCTTAATATCATCTGTTTAAGGTGATTTCTGAAGACAGCTGCTCAGTGCATTTGTTAGCGGCATCAAGTTCTTGTTGAAACTAAAAATAACTTCCGTTTCTAACGTGTTTATTTTTCAGCATAAAAGTCTTCACTGCTGATTTGTAAAACGGTCTCTTGTCGCCATCTAATGGCAGAACAATGTAACTAAAATCATCATCACGAACACACGCAACATTTCTCAATAAACACTTTTAAATACTATTATTTATATAAATTATTATTTATTGAATAATCATATTTAATAAACAACAACAACAACAGCAATCATAAAAGTTGCTAGGCAATTCATTCAAATCTATAAAGACAGCGCTCTGATATTACAGCATTGAATTTACATAAACATGATGAGATTTTGCCAAAACTATTTGCTCTGGAACAAATAATAGTTTAATGAGACCAAAGACTGTCCGTTAGATTTACTCAAAACGAATTATATCTCATGTTTAACCACTATAAAGAGACCAGAGCCAGCGGTAAATTCCAGGTGAGTTAATGAGCTGTAGCTCAAATGTCCGAAACGACGACGCAAATTTTCAAATAGACATCATCTTTATTACAAACTGCAGATTTGAACTATAAACAAGTACATTCAGGCCTGAAAACCTCTTAAAGCTACATTCCGTGACACAAAAATGTAATATTTAAAATTGGTATTGGATTTGGGTGTCCGCCATTACACTCGCTGTAAGAAGTCCCGCAAACGGAGTGAACGGATGTTGGAGTTCTGATATCACTCTAATGTTGCACTCTTTTCAGCCAATCAGATTCGAGGACTAGAAAGAACTGTTGTATAAATTTATATATAGTATTTCTAAAGTATTTCTTAAGTCAAAAACTTACATTTTAATTTTAAAAAATTAAAATAAAAATCAAATCAATTCAAGTGTGGTCTCAGACTTTTGGACCCAGCCATATAAGCCTATATTATATGGTTGGATGATGGTGGGTTTTATTGCTTTTGTTGAGAACACAAACGTAAACATATTCATTAAAGAACTGTGATGTGCAAAACATTCTGGAAGCTGACTGTCTTGTGCCACATTTGTCTATGAGTGGCTGGCAGATTAGATCTCTGCCTCTGCTGTTGCTGTCACTCCCTGTTAAGACAAGCACATCAAGATCAATCAGTGAGCAGCAAACAGAAGCAGCATTTAGAGGCGGTCGTCAGGTGCAAAGACAAAGGCAGCGGGCGGTACGAACAAGATGCTGCTTAATTAAAAAGCCAACTCTGCCTCACCACTGCTAATATGGGCTGACAGAGGTCAGGGACAGTATGAGAGACTGTTTCAAGTTTGGATAGACTTAGTAGAGAATAACCTCTTTTGTCATCTTGAAATCTGCTTTTATTCTTCTGAGGAAACAAAGAAGACTTGAAGATCCCTTAACAGATAAAATGTTTTCACATGCCAACCATAGGTCTTATAACTGTTACTTGGCAATGTTTCTGTGAAGCATCATGCTCACTGGTATTTTTCTACCAATTTTTTTCTAACAAAAAGATTTTTTTTAACTTCCAGAACCTAATGTTGTACTCCAATCCTCAGTGTCACATGATCTTTAGGAAATCATTCTAATATGCTGATTTGGTGATCAATTATTATTTGTATCAATTATTAATACTGCTTCTTATTATTGTCATTGTTAAAAACAGTTTGTACTACTTAATATTTTTTGTGGACACTTAATTTTTTTTTCTTTGATTAACAGAAAGTTCTAAGGAACAGAAATGGAATTCTTTTGTAATATCAATGTTACTCCACACTTTTGAGCAGTGTGCATATAATATGTGGCAATGCATTTACCAAACATAAATTTCTGTGCAAAAATTGGAAGAAAACGACTGCGGAATGTCAGCGTAGCAGTTCAAATCCAAGCATTTCTCACAGAGCGCTGACGAGAGACAATTAGCTTTAAAAAGTTCTGAGATGTGAAGTTCTCAAAGTTCATCTCATCCCATAATGTCTCTTAACTCATTAACAAAATGACACCAAAGAATGAAGCAGCTGGGCTTCTCGGTAGTATGTCTTTGTGTGTGGGAGAGAGACAGAGGTGTTACAAAACAAGGCTTCAATTCAAAAACACGATTAAGTATGATTTCTGTGGTGGTGTGTCCTCTAGTGGTGAGGAGTTTGCATAGAAAAAAAACGTGTCTACCCCTTATAACAGCACACAGAACAAAAATGTTAATGTATATTGTATTATATCTGCCATATAATCAATCTGTTATTTACACATACAGAAATGTTGTAGCATACACTGATTCAAGAATGCATTTATAATTACAACGACCACAAAGCACTGAAGGGAAAAGTGCAAAATCAAGAACAATGCCCATTATTTTCATTTTGCTACACACTAACATACATTAAACATCATACCACATCAAGAAGATCTGGACGTTCAGGAATTGTTCAGGACTGTTTTTTAAAAATGTGATGATTTTGTTAAAATCTTGTGATATGAGAAATCAAGTCATGCTATTTCTACCCATCGCATGTTAAAATGGTCCTATCAAGTCCATAATGATAGTTTTATAGTCATTCATGTTTAGTTACAAGGCATAAAACTATGTGGCAAAGGTGCAGATTAGTGTCCATCAAGGCTCAAGTGATTATTTGCCCACATTCTGACCAAACGTTAAGATGTGAAAATTGGATTTTAGCACTTTTTGTCAGTCGGTTGTAGTAGAAGGGACGTGATTGGTCAAGGTGGGTGAACTGGGTCAAGAATATTGCTGAGTGAATTTCTGATGGAATTCCTTCAGTTTGTTGAGCATAATCTTGAGCTTGTCTGTTGGAGGAAGGATGGTCATCCTGGTGAAACAAAAAACACCAAAATTTATATATAGTACCTGTCATAAGTTTGGAAACATTGCAATTTTTACTAATTAACTTTTTACTTTTACTTTAATTAAGTCTCTTATGCTTACTAAAGCTGCATTTATATGTTCAGAAATACAGTATAACATTGTTTGGTGTTAAATTAGTTTTTTTGTTTTCTTTACCAGATATTCCATGTACTGTATAGTAAAGTCGGCATAAAATGAATTCACCCCCTTCTGTTTTCTAAATGCATGTTATGGGAATCCAAACCATCCAATCAACAACCAAAGCATAAAACCAAATTCTCACTCTGTTGTTTTCTTTTCTTAATCTGTTTCACCCACATGTGTCACAATACAAGAGAAATGATCTATTGTGATTCCGTTGCATTACAAGAACATTTATAATAAAATAATTTTAGATGAAGGACATTGATGTTACTGCACAATATTTCATGTCAACGATCCATACACTACCAGTCAAAAGTGTTTGAACAGTAATATTTTTAATTGTGAAATATTTTTACTATTTAATATAACTGTTTTCTATTTAAATATATTTTATATTTGTTAAAAACAGCTGAGTAGATTTTTTTCAGGTTTCTATGATGATTAGAAAGTTCAGAAGAAAAACATTTATCTGAAATAGAAATCTTTTATAACATTATAAATGTTTTTATCATCACTTTAAAGCATGCTTGCTAAGTAAGTTTTAATTTCTATTAAAGAAAATACTGACTCCAAGCTTTTGAATGGTATAGTGTATAATGTTACAAAAGCTCTTTATTTCAGAGTAATGTTGATCTTTGGATTTTTCTATTCATCAAAGAATCCTGGAAAAAAAATGTACTCAACCATTTTAAATATTACTACTACTAATAATAATGTTTCTTGAACAGCAAATCAGCATATTAGAATGACTTCTGAAGGATCATGTGACACTGAAGACTGGAGTATTGATGCTGAAAATTTAGCTTTGATCACATTTTAAGACATTTTTGATTACATTCTATTTAGTATTTCAAAATTTTACTTTTTACTCTACTTTGGATGAAATATATGCAGGCTTGGTGAGCAGAATAGACTTCTTTGAAAAATACATTAAAAATATTATTGTTCAAAAACTTTTGACTAGTAGTGTATATCGTGTGTCAACAATTCCTTTTACAAACCATGAGAAGAAAGGCCAAAACTTTTGAGGACACACACACCTGAAGTGGTAAGTGCCTTCTCTCTGACCAAAACCACTGCCAGGAACAAGACAGATCCCGGTCTCCTCCAGAAGTTTCATGCAGTAGAACATGTCTGGAGCCTGACCCTTAGCCTGTATTCACACACACAGCAAGCCATGAAGCAAGTAAATTAGACCAAGAAAACATAGAACAAGAACAAGAAAACATAGAACAAGAACATGTGACACAAACCTTGGCTTCATTGATGGCACGTTCAGGTAGGGTGATGCGGGGGAAAGAGTACATGGCTCCCTGCACAGGGTTACAGCTGATGCCTGGGACTGTATTCAGAATCTCCTCAGTCAATTTGGCTTTTTCAGCCAAGGCACTCAGAACGGCTGTTCGTTCCTACACGAGACAGAAAGAGAACTGAAAAAAGGAAGGAGACTGGGATACTGGCCAATACGGTTAACAGGATTATACACAGCTAATTGGGAGCTAAACATCCAGCCTTTCTTGCAAAAACAGAAGAAATATTGTTAAACTACACTGACCAAAATTATAAACGCAACACTTTTGTTTTTGCCCCCATTTTTCATGAGCTGAACTCAAAGATCTAAGACTTCTTCTATGTACACAAAAGGCCTATTTCTCTCAAATATTGCTCACAAATCTGTCTAAATCTGTGCTAGTGAGCACTTCTCCTTTGCAGAGATAATCTATCCACCTCACAGGTGTGGCATATCAAGATGCTGATTATTGCACAGGTGTGCCTTAGGCTGGCCACAATAAAAAGCCACTCTAAAATGTGCAGTTTTATCACACAGCATAATGCCACAGATGTTGCATGTTTTGAGAGAGCATGCAATTGGCATGCTGACTGCAGGAATGTCCACCAGAGCTGTTGCCCGTGATTTGAATGTTCATTTAGAGAATTTGGCAGTACATCCGACCGGCCTCACAACCGCAGACCACGTGTAACCACACCAGCCCAGGACCTCTACATCCAGCATCTTCACCTCCAAGATTGTCTGAGACCACCCGGACAGCTGGTGCAACAATCGGTTTGCATAACCAAAGAATTTCTGCACAAACTGTCAGAAACCGTCTCAGGGAAGCTCATCTGTATGCTCGTCGTCCTCACTGGGGTCTCGACCTGACTGCAGTTGAGTGGGCAAATGCTTACATTCGATTACATCTCGCACTTTGGAGAGGTTTTCACTGTACAGGGCAGATGGCAGACAGCGTGTATGGCGTCGTGTGGGTGAGCGGTTTGCTGATGTCAACGTTGTGGATCGAGTGGCCCATGGT
>JAHKKF010528320.1:0-10304 GCA_019740295.1 Labeo calbasu
TTACAAAACCATTGAGAATTTTTAATCAAAGTATATTAGAGACTTTTCAATAAGACCCTAAAGAATCATATCAACTTGTGGAAAATGGGCATCCGATGGCCCCTTTAAAGACTTTTGAACGTCTCCTCACTCCTTCGCCTTGTACTGTGACAGTACATGAGTGCTTATCTTGTACATCAACATTTACTCATTTATTATGTTTTATAGAATACATTGAGTACTATTTAAAGCAGGCCTCTGTTATATTTGAAAGTTTTCAGAGTTAATGATATTTAAGGTTTTCAGTTGTTTTTGCATGTTTGTATTTGTCAGCACCACCTCTGCATCACAATGGCATATTCCATCAGAATACTATGGAAACCAAGTCAAGCCAAGCTTTATTGTCATTCCGCTACATGTGTAGACATACAGTGAGAAGCAACCCATGCCAGTAGCAATAATGCTTTACTGTGCTGGCTTCGCATTAGAATGGAAGTTGTGTGACGTCATGTGAAAGGGTCTATTCAATAGATTATTAGAAGGCCATGATTGACCAAGGCCAGTGGAAGGAATTTGGCCAAGACAACGGGGTTAACACATGGCTGTTCTTGTGACTTTTTAGCATGTTTTATGTATCATGCACAAATAACAAATGTTGTGTGTGTGTGTGTGTGTGTGTGTGTGTGTGTGTTTTTTTTTTTAGAGCAAAGTTAAGATTTGGGTAAGTAAAACATAATCGCACTAGTTTCATTGGGACACTAATAAAGAGCACTAACATTTTTGTGTCTTATTTTCTTCTGTGCAGTTCCACTCATTAGTCAGGGTAAGCATTTGTTATTAAATGTATTGTTTTACCATAAACACAATAATAATATTTAGTGTGTATGGTAAATGGATTTTAAATGAATTCTAACAACTGTTTTCCAACAGAGCAATGTACAGGCACACAACGATATAAGTCAAATTTTATGATTAAATGTCATCATTTTAATGTTTTTTTGCATTTTGAAACTTGGAACTTGGAAATGGCCCCGTATTGGTAACACTAGGAGAGTGCTAAACGCTACACTCGGCCCAGGATGATAGTAAGACCCTGTATTTATACTGTGTGTGACTGGCTTAAAAGCAGTCACTGTTCTTGTTATTGGTTTTCCACTTTATCTTTCATTGCCTGCTAAAAGTGTACTCATCAAACTGTTCCTTAAAGCACTGTTTACATTTAAAGCACTCCATCTAGTGGTCAAAATTATGTGTAACTATAGGGATAGTGAGATAGAACATAACATTTGCTCTGATGAAGAGTATTTTTGCTACTTTTTTTGTCATGTAGAGTATTTTTAGCAATAGACAAGAGTCAGTTTGAGGATTTGTCAGTTTTCCAAAGCTTACATAAAGTTTTACTTCATTAATGTTCAACACTCCAAAGTGGGAGAGGCTGAATGTCAAAAACACCTGCAGGTGCTATTTATGATTTAAAACATTTGTGGTAGATTAGAGATGAATAGTTGTTGATTTATACTCAAAAAATAAAAGGGGTCTTACTAAAGTACAAGTTTGCTTGCCAACCACTTACCCCTGGGTTGAACAAGTCACTTTGTTAGTCACTGTGCCATCTTACTGAGAGCAAATTTGTGTAGCTAAACATCTGGGTGTGGGTGTTGGTGTTTTTTTTTTCTTTTTTGTGGTCTTTGGAAACCTGAATACGCATACATGTATACGTTCTATTGAATGGATAGGAAATCATACAATTGTAATGAGATTCTTTTAAAGAGTATGACGTTTTACTTCATCGATATTCAACAGTCCAGAGTTTCTTCAAAGTGGGAGAGGCTGAATGTCAAAAACATATTTTGCTTAGATTCCATAAATATGTTTAATTATGTAGTGCATGTCAGCTTTGGCTAAATAATTTCACAAATTTTGGAGTATTTCATGTGACAGTTGAGTCATGAACCATATATGCAATATTATAATTAAATAATGAGTGCTGTGCTTATAAAAACTGTAGGCAAACAAAACACTTTAAGAGATCACAGTATATTTCAATAAGAGTTGGTTGAGTCAGAGACACGCGTTCACGTTCACTTTTTCAGTATTTTTGTGCACAGAATACATCATGTTTTTCTATTTCCTAATATAGAGCCACTGACATTGTGTTTTCTACATTAAGTTGAAATATTTTAACATATTTTACATTTGCATAAGCTCTAATACTGTAACAGACAATGCCAAGGAACATAGTTCATTATTCTTCAGTTCCGTTTTTTAAGATTTGATTCACACCGAAAACAAGACTTTCTGGTGTCTGACTTGTTTATTCCAGTGACGGTTTAGCGAATTGTATGATGTTCAACGGTGCTGTCATTTAAATGTGTGGGCAAAATCAATTTAGGATTTTTTAGACAATACGTCATAGATCGAACAGCCAATGAACAGCGAGTGCACGGAAGCGCACGCACTTGAAAAGTGTTTTACAACTGCGTCTCTCCGGCTTAATCAAAGCAGAGCTACAGCTTACAACATCTGCTCACGTGCGAGTGCGACATTTATCGAGTAAGTGAATTTATCAGCGTTATCATCGTGATTTGGAATAGTACTTATTAGTAGCTTTTGTTTGTTCAGTTAGTTTAGCATTTTCATTTTGTCATTTTGAAGTCAGAAAGCTTGTAAAAGAACAATAGAAACCATCACAGAATTTGTAATGGTTTTACTGGTTATAATGGGAATTATTCTGGTTTGAATGGTAACTATACTGGTGCCTGTTGGTCTCTACTGGTAATTGGTCACCCTCTGTTGGTGGCTTTTTAAAACCACTAAATCCTAATGGAACATGTCCCAAAACACACTACAGTAAACCATTTTTTTAATGGTTTTATTGGTTAAAAGCTGATGGTTTGTAATTGCAGCCTAGTGGAAACCATTTGAATTTCTATGATGTTGTGTATTGTTTTTTCAGCAGGGAGGGTAGTTTATGATTTGGTCTTCGTGACTTAGGAGTCCTCTTCACTACTCTTAACAGATTTAGGAGCTCGTTTTAGCGCTAAAATGGTTTGTGAAATACTCTTAGAGCAAAAATTTAGGAGTCCTAAATTTAGGACTGACATGCCCATAATTTTTAAGATTTTAGCTTTAAGATGTTTTGTGAGTAGGGGCCCAGTGCATTTAACAAACTCACAAACATCAGTGTGTATTTAACAAATGTATTTTTACTAGTAATTAATTTTAATGTCATAAACATTATTTTTATGTGGATGACAACAATTGTTGTGATATAGGCTAAAGCACTGGGTGCCTATATCTCTGTTTAAATTTTGCAGCCACACAAGGTGCAAAAGCATGTTTAAATTTAGCAGTGAAAGTTCTAAATACCCAAAATCTGATCGTCCGCATCGAATGGTTAAAATCGACGTGTTAACGGGTGGTGATTTTAGGTCAGTGGTTTGGCTGTGAGTCAGGGTGTGTTCACACTTGTAGTTCGGTTTGTTTGGTTCATTTGGTCCTGGTCTGCTTAGCGTTCACACTGGCATTTTTGACAGCGAACCTAAAGATACCGAACCTAAAAGCATAGTGATACGTTTACAGCCTGTTTGGTCAGGACGAATGATGTATAACTCGTGACGGAACTCACCAAACACCCCAAACAAAAAGATTCATTTAGCCTAAAGTGGTGCTGCGCAGACCGTAGTCGAATACATTTAATGCCATCTGCTAAACTAAGCGAGCTCATTGTTACATGTAGGGTAGACTGGGTACAGTTGGTACAGGGGGTATATTTGAAACACCTTAAATAACTTGCATGCGCAACAAGTGTGATCTGTGATATTTGCTTTTTTTTCACTTCACCACGTCCCTTCCACATTGAATAACTTCTCATCCTTGCATGACTGTAAAAGTTTACTTACATTTTTGTAAACCTTAATCTGGGCTCTAAAACTCACATATTGCATGACTTTTCTGTCATGCAAGGCCATCATAAAATCTAGAGCAGTGGTTCTCAACTCCAGTCCTCGAGGCCCAATGCTCTGCACATTTTGTATGTCTGAAATTAAGTATCATATCGATGTTTTCCACTACTGTACAATGTTTTACTAATGAACTACTTTTAACTAAACAAATAATCAAATAAAATACTGAATGGAGATAAAAACTGTTGAAATCTCATTTGCAATTAATTGGTTAGGCAGCTTTACAGTATTACGGATGGGTGTCTCAACTGTACTTGGGTACTGTTGGAACAAAAAAGCTGATTGTGTTTGTGAGCTAATTGTTGCAAATATGAACTACTTATGGATGTTAATAATTATTAATATTTTAATAGTATTTTAAAGTAATATTTTAAAGGAAATGTCATATGAAAAATCACTTCTTTTTAGTCCCTACTTTTGGTGTGTTAATGGTAAAAGCAAAAAGTGTACCAACTGTACCCAGTCTACCTTACATGTGATTTTATTTTCACCTGTGAACTCACAAAGAGTCATTACTTCCTGTTTTTGTTGCGTTCATATTTCATTCAAACCACACGAGAGTTAATTTGGAAGTGGCCCGAGACCCATCTTTTTTTTGCAGTCTCGGTCCACTTGCTTGGTGTGCACCAGGGTTCAGATGGCAGCTTAAACACTTTCAGTGGCTTCACTAAAGCCAATAGAAAGCAAGCCTGCAACCATTAGCCTAAAAAGCTTAACTGCGAATGCTGACGCTTTCGGTTTGGCTTTAGGTGGGAAAGGAAACGAAAGGCTGTTTTTTTTTTTTAATGGATGACAATGAATAAATGAATAAAAAACCTTTTAGAGGAAATTGCTTATTATTTATTGAATCGACATCATATCTGCTAATCTTCAAAATGTTTCACACTAAACAATACGTTTGGATTGAACTGACTTTTTGCGGCAGGTGGAATTCATCTTACGGCACTTCTGATTCATTCCTGTGGTATCCGTAAACAACTAATGAGCGCTTAGAATGCAATGAGCAATCCATTTGTCATATATGGATCAGTGAACGGCTCTGACCACAACAAAGGCAGTTCAGAAAAAGGCTGGGGCTACACAACCACACCCTTGAGCAAGGCACCGAGCCACTGCCTACTGCTCCAGAGGTGTGTGTGTGTGTGGTTGTTCACTACTCACTACTGTGTTAAATGCAGAACACAAATTCCGAATATGGGTCACCATACTTGGCCATGTCACGTCCTTCCTCCCCTTGCCACCATGTTATGTAAAATTAGCGCTACATTATTAATCTTTAAATTCTAAAAGAATTACATTTCAAATGTACATTTACATTTAGTCATTGAGCAGACGCTTTTATCCAAAACGACTTGATGAAATAAGGAGAATAATAGAAGCAATCAGAGCACCAAGAAAGCAGCATGATACAAGTGCTGTGATCAGTCTTAGTTAGTAGAACACAGTACACATTGCAATTTGTTTTATAAATTAGACCAAATAGAATAGAATACAATAGGATAGGTAGGTGCAGCTCGTTAAAGACCACTCTCGCGGTTGCATTCTGAATCAGTGGCAGAGTCTTGATAGTACATGCAGGAATCCCCGCCAAGAGAGAATTAAAGAATTAAGAAGTCTTTCTTTCAAGTTTGATGGATTTTTATTAGGTTCCGTTTTTTTTCCTGAACGTGTATGAGTAAATTTTCTCATTCAGGTTAAAGTGGATAATCTTTAGAAAGCGCATCTGTGTGTTCTTAACTGGATATAATCCAATTGTGGTAGATTAGATCATGTCCCAGATGTTGTGGTTTAAAACCACATATGCCCACCCACCCCAAATTTTCTTTAAGTATGTTTGTGGTTGTTTTTTTTTTTCAATAACTCCCTCAGTTTTTTGTTCCTGTGATGGGAATTATAGAAAATAGAAAAAGTGAAGATTCGAATAATATCACCCTCTCAGTCTCCGTATGACTGCTTGTGTGTGAGAGAGAAATATCACACTGCAAAAAAGGCTTATCTTAGCTAGAATTTTTGTCTTGTTTCTAGTCAAAATATCTAAAAATTCTTGATTTAAGATGCATTTACTATATAAGCAAAATTACATTATATATTTAATCTTGTTTAGGGGGAAAAAACTAAATGAAGTGCATTTTGCTTAAAATAAGTTTAGTTATTTGCCAGGCCAAAATACTCTTTACTCAAGAGTAAAATACTCTTGTGTTAAGAATATTTTATTTACTCCACAGACAGATAATTTTACTACGTTATTTTTCTTATCTAGTAAATGCATGTTAATTTAAAAATATTTTGATATTTTGACTAGAAACAAGACAAAAATACGAAGAAAGATAAGCCTTTTTTGCAGTGCACTCATTACACTTATTATGACACACATGACATTATGAATATTTCCTGTACTTAACGTATACGTCAGAGCTTTACGGTTATGGTGTCTGTTATAGAAATTGCTGTTGGTTATTATATCAGAGGGAAATATGAGAAAGACTAATAGAACAAGCTTCACTTAGAAAGAGATGGACCTTCAAGAACCATTTGTTTGTTTGTTTGTTTGTTTGTTTGTTTGTTTATTTCTCTGCCTGTGTGAAATTTTCTACTTGGGCCTTTTTAGTTAGTAACTGTTATTAATGTGGACTTTGTTGGTCTGTAATTGTAAATCAAGAAGTAGTTTACTGCTGATTTATTGTGTAATTATAGTAACCTGGGGAAATCAACTTTATAGTCAGTATGATAATATCATCCCTCTCATTCTCAGTATGATTGCTTGAATGAAGAGATAAATGTCTATTTATGATCCACACGTGCTGTCTGAAAGGTATTTTTGCATACTACTCAAAAATGTAGTGACTCAGTCACTGATCATCTATTAGGGGTTATCGAATGCATTACATTATGAACATTTTCTGTACTTAACATACACCTCAGAGCTGTACGGTTATAATGTTCGTTATGGAAATTGCTGTTGGTTATTATATAAGTAGGAAACATGAATAAGACTAATAAGATGAGATAATAAGATGAATAAGGACCTTCTTGACGAAGAACCATTTGTTTATTTCTCTTCCATCTGTGGAATTTTCTACCTGGGGCTCTTTAGGTTTTGTCCCTTGTGTGAATCACTTCATGAATCATTTATAGCAATGCCCCAAATCTGACTCACGAACGATGATTAAACAGCAAAAGAAAACCTGCTTTGTAACTGTTATTAATGTGGACTTTGTTGGTCTGGCTGTAATTGTAAATCAAGAAGTAGTTCACTGCTGATTCATTGTGATTCATGACATCAGTCACCAGACGATCAGCTGAAACACATGCAAAAACATCCTAACCGGCTCAGTTTGGGCTTCAGATCAGGATTTGATTGTGATATCTGACTGATGTGTTGTGTTTACCTGCAGGGATCAATGAAGGGGATGCAGGTTGTAATATTTAAGGCTGTGCTGTGGCCTGTTGTCTAAACATCAGATATGACTGATACACAGTATTTTACACATACCGGAACGGCAAAAGAGCCAGACATCCAACCTACTGAAAAAGAGCATATGCTACATCTAACTGCTCCTGCGTGTAAGTATTGTTCCAGTAAACCTGACACCAAAATTTGAATGCTACAGGTTCAGTCCAAGTTCAGCAAGTGTTATTGTCAGCATATGTGGTGTAATTACCACAGGAAATATTTGAAAAATAATTCATTTACATTGTTTACTTACATTTCAAGTGCATTACTCTTTTGCTTTAGATTTGTTAAAATTTATGTATGATTCGTGTATGATTTTCTGTAAAGCTGCTGTGAAAAAACATGGATTGTGAAAAGTGATATACAAATATTTTTATATTTTTATATTCATAACTTTTAAGGAATAGCTCAGCCCAAAAGGGAAATTTGCAATGGATCCTCTGCAGTGAATTAGAATCAGAATGAGTCCAAACAGCTGACTTAAAAAAAAAAAAAAAAAAACTTTACAATAATNAATAGCTCAGCCCAAAAGGGAAATTTGCAATGGATCCTCTGCAGTGAATTAGAATCAGAATGAGTCCAAACAGCTGACTTAAAAAAAAAAAAAAAAAACTTTACAATAATACACAAGTAATCTACACCACTCCAGTCCATTAATTCATGTCTTGTGAAATGAAATCATGCATGCTGCATGAAACATTCATAATGTTTTAAAACTTCAAAGCATGGACTTGTTTCCAGTTAAAATATAAGTCCATAATACATAATATTATTTCATCCACTGAAAAAGTCATCTAGCCTTAAGAAAAATTAAAAAGACTTTTCACTGGAGGAAACGTTATTATGGATTTTGGACTATTTTGGCCAAAAGTTAAAATGCCTTAATGATCGTTTTTTTTTCCCCTACAAAAACACAGCTTTTCACTTTACAGCATGTTAATTGATGGACTAAATGTTCATTTTTGGATGAACTATTTTTTTTAACATGCATTTAATTAGAAATATTGTTATTATTACAGCAACACTTTTTCTGAAGCATTCTGAGAATAGATTCATTGGTAAAATGCACAGTGGTTCTTAATCAGACTCATGCATTTCTTATTAGTTTTTAGAGATATTTTCCAGCTCATTGATAACTTAATGGTGAGATTGGTTTGTCCTACTGTATTCCTAGTGTCTGAAGAAAAATTGAGATCTCTGCATGAAAGAGAAAAAGAGTGGAAGAGCAAAGCTGAAGATTCACGAGACAATGGAAAACATGTGAGACGCAACAGCTACCAATTAGACCCACCTAAAAGTAAGAATTCATTCAGTTTTTACAAAGAGAAAGTTTTTTGTCAGGTTCGCCATCATTATAAATATTACATTACATATACTACATGAACAAATCGGTGGGTGGGGCTAAACAGCCAGCGATGTAGAAGTAGGTATTAATCTTCTTCTGTGTAGGTAGTGTTTAGTCACTCTATCATAGAGTAGTATAATATTCTGCAAACTGTTGTTTTTGGCAGACTGGCTTCAATATCAGCAGAAAGTTTTGAGTTTTACAACTTACAGGATGTTTTTATAGTACAGTAACCTCGTACGTGTCAAAAGATCAAGGAAATCTTTGGTTTCATTATAATGAAAAAGGGTTCTTCACGCCAGGAAAAAAATGGTTGCAAAAGCCACCCTCATTTTTAAAAGTAGAAGTATAGAAAAGAATAGTATTGTACAATATTCTAACATAAAGATACATAAATTCACTTCATTACAAATGTTACAAACTTCATTAAACAGTTGGTGTGAGAGAGCTAATACACAACTGCACAATAACAAATTACATTCAGAGTGTGTCAAAGTAATCAACCACAATGTAATGAAAAAATTTTCACGTGCAATTCTAAGCCAAATCATTATAGTACTGCTTTGTAATTGAGGTGATACATGTTCATAAGGATTTGTTTCAATAATAATAATAAAAAAGAACTGCTTTAAACCTATGTATCTAAAATTGTGTTTGCCCCCTAGTGACTGGAAGTGAACATTCAGTCCTCCAACTTCAGTTGGACTTTCAATTTCCACTGACGTCTCACTTCATCAATATTCAACAGATGGTTTAAAATGTAACAGGTCAAATATCAAGAATACATGCATGTGTAAAGCACAACAGACCATAAGCTGGAGGAAACAACAACAACTGTGATTTCTGTGCAGCTGAACTTATGTTATCTGTAAATGACCATTAAATCCCACAATCACTGTGATCTTTACCTCCGTCCATAGAGGGCGCTGTTGTCATGGAATAGCGCTGTGTCTGTACAGTGGTGAATTTTGTAAGTGAAGCGTCATTCTGATTAACATTATTGGAGAAGAAACATTAACTTTTGGGTGCACGCTTTGCAAATGTATGTTTAAAAGATTTCTCCCTACCTCTTAGCCCCTTATCTGCAATAAATATTGTTACTGTCAGTGATACTGTCAGAAATAACTGATATTAATCAAGCTAACTACAGTACAGTAAGGCGAGGTTATCATTTATGCCTGTTTACTGAGAATGTGATTGTTTTCACACTACTAATTGTGTAGGCCAAATAGATTGCAAATGTGTATTCATTAGTCTATAGGTTTGTAATTGGCATTATTTGCATAATTTGCATGCTAATGTCTAATGACTGTTTGTTTGTTTTATTCAGATCTTTTTTTTTTTGTTTTTTTGTTTTTTTTTTTGGAATTTAAATCTTGTATAAACATCAGTTCCTGAGAGTAAAGTGCATCTGTTTAGCTGGAAATTCTACATTATCAGGAAAACATGCTTATCATGATGCCATGCTGAGATACACATCTACAGTGTGAAAAAACAATTTGTTGAGTCAATTTAAAATAATTTGTAACTGGCTGCCTTAAAATTTTAAGTTCAGTCAACT
>JAHKKF010528321.1:7145-44638 GCA_019740295.1 Labeo calbasu
TGGGGACTCTCCATAGGTGCAATGGTTTTTATACTCTCCACACTGTATTTTCTATCCCCTTACCCTAACCCTACCCCTAAACCTAACCCTTACAGAAAGCTTTCTGCATTTTTACTTTCTCAAAAAAACTCACTGTGTATGATTTATAAGCTTTTGTACCCATGGGGACCTCAATTTAGGTCCCCACGGTGACAGAAGTCCCCATGAGTGTGTGTGTATTCAGATTTAAGTCCCCACCAGGATATATAAACCAAACGCATAAATGTGACGTTTAACTAAAGTCACTTTTGTATATCCGTATGGATGAATTGGACCATCAAAGGTGAGCAGTGAGATTAAATACATAAAGGATATAACATATTTAATTATTGCAGGTTTGCATCATTCTGAGTTTGCATTTCACATTTTGTTTTTATTTTTTTTATTTTGAGGAATCTGTTTTTGTGCAGTGAGAATGAGTTAATGCATGTTGACATTTAGTCTAGAACTACAGTATTATCATGTACACACAGCGCACACAAGGCCTCTGCGCTTACTTACGAGTTCTCTCAACATGGCCACACGAGTAGGGCAGTCAAACAATTAATCGCAATTAATCGCATACAAAATAAAAGTTTGAGTTGTGTGTGTACTGTGTAATTATTATGTATATAAATACACACAAATTAATGTATATGTTTAAGAGAAATATGTTTTATGTACAAAATATTTTTATTTATATATAATATAAATTCTATAAAAATTATAATAAACACATATACTTGTAAATATTTCTTAAATATATACATGAATGTGCTTGTATTTACATATACACAATAATTACACACAGTACACACACATATATTAGGCAAACTCAAACTTTTATTTCGTATGCGATTAATCGCGATTAATGGTTTGACAGCCCTAAACACGAGAGCTGTCAGTCTCAGCATGGGAAAACAAAGTAACAAAAATATTTCCTTTATACAGCACCTTTCTACAAACTCAAGGTTGCTTTACAATAGGAAGACAAAGGAAAACGTCAAGAAGCGTAACACACATGGATAAGCACAGGGTACAAAAAAGAGACACATAAGCATGATACAGAATAAAATAACATACAAAACCCAGACGTGAAACAAATCAAGGTCGATTACAATAGTTAATCAAAAGAAACATAACAGTAAGCATAAGCACAGGCCTAAACACACATAAGGAACAGAAAAGCATAATACACAGACACGTGAACCTGAAACAGATCAGAGGACTAAAGACTACACGCGGTGTACGTGGACTTTGAAATCTTGCAATGATGTGGTGAATGTGTTGGGGAACGGTATTCCAGAGGACCAGTAATAGACCAGATTCAGAAGACCTACGTGAACGGGCAGGGGCGTACGTATGTATGAGGTCAGAAATATATTTGGAAGCAGGACCGTGGAGTGCTTTGAATGTGATGAGTAACATTTTGTATTTAATGCAAAAACAAAGAGGTAGCCAATGTAGTTTGCACAGAATAGGAGTGATATGGGAGGATTTCTGAGAGCAGTGGCAGATAGAGATGTAATGCTGACGGTCAGACAAGTAAGAAATAAACCAGGATAGAGCAGTACCAGAAGAGTCGAGAAATGAGAGTGCTGTGAGAGATGGTGTCAGATGCAGAAGAGATATCGAATTGAAGTACAGATGGAATCAGAGTCTATAGCAGTTTGGGGTGTCCAAACTCGGTCCTGGAGGGCCGGTGTCTTACAGAGTTTAGCTCCAACCCCAATTAGACACACCTGAACCAGCTGTTGGAGGGAAACTCTGCAGGACACCGACCCTCCAGTACCGAGTTTGGGCACCCCTGCTCTAAACCCATAAGAAGATCATTTATTACCAACATCACTCGTTTGAAAAAAGTAACTCAGATATTTTCTTAAAAATTAAAAAAAGTAATCCGTTATATTACTAATTAGAGTAATCTAATTAATTACTCGATTTACTTCTAATGCATTATTAGCCCCAACACAGCATGCAAATAGTTCCATGGTAATCATTTGGATATCATGTATTTAACCATCGCTGTACTGCAATACGTTTTCTTTCCTCAGGTTACGTGATGGAGTGTCAAGAAAAGCTCTGCACAGTGCAGTTTTTTCCGACTCCTGTATCGTGCAGAAAGGGGGCCTGAAGCGACTGACCTCCTCCCGGCGGGTCGTTACGTCTGACAGCTCAGTAACGAGGGGCGCGCTACGGCTTTAAGAGCCTGGAGCTGCCGCTGACGGACAGGAAGGGGCTGATTGCGGAGCTGCACCGTGAGGCCCGCGGGCGCATGTTTTCTTCTCTAAAGACACGAGCTGACGTCCGCTCATGGAACAGCGCTGTGAGCCTCTTCTCTGTCACAGACTGGCAGCTTGTTTTGCCTGACATCACGTCTCTATTACCCACAATGCCTGTTCCATTGCTGGTGTGCTCAGTAGCTCACAGGAGCCCTTCCACACGTCTGTCTGATTCTCACGTGTCGTTTCCCCAGCAGATGTGTGCAGATTTAATCAAACTCATCTTTAACATGATCAAGGACCAAAACCCCACAAAATGCACAAACAGCTGCCGCTTTGAACTCTGAGCCAGAGAAAGTCAGAGACGCTGCTGACGGACGCGTGTGGAAATAAAGCAGATGGTAAACCAGCGACAAACACAAACCCGTTCACACTGCGGTTAAATGCGGTGTCACTCCTGTTCTTCTCACACACGTCACTTATTCACTTTTATTAAGACGTGTCTGTATTATGTTTTTCACAATTCAGATAAATAGTGTGTATAGTGAAGAGAAGTGACCTGCATTAGTTCACGCAGTGTGACGTCACAGCCTCTTCTGGTCGCGTACGGCTCATCTGAAGAGCTGGAAAATCACAACCAGTGTCCATCAGTCCTGCGGGGTCTCTGTGAAACGCAGATCACGATCAGAGAGCAGAAGAGGCAGATTATTGAACGTTCTGTGGGGATTCACTGTGTATATTTTTGTAAATCTGCGTGCGGTGCGTATGTGAGTCTCTGTGAAGACGAGGCTCATGGGTATTTCATAAATCTGGAATTATTGCACAATTCATTCTCTTTAAATTGCGACGCGCTGATTAGTTACACATTCATAATGGTAATTTTAAGCATAACAGGAATTTTACATTGATATTATTTTGTGCAGCATGACACATTACAGACGAGTCATGCAGTGCGTTAAATCTGCACCGTTTGTTTAACTGAATTTGAATTAATTTGTTGAACTGAATGACTGATGCGATTATTTTGCAATGATGAATTTGCAGCACAGATAAAAAACATTTACAGCTAGTTTATCACACTCATCTCTTCATTTACACAGATGCTTACAGGGCCTAGATGTAAATCATCGAGTCTTGAGTTCTTCAGACAAACCGACTGGAATCACAGACATTTTTCTATTTTAAAAGGACTGCATTAATCGTCTCTGTAAGAGCAGCAACTATTGAATAGGTAAGGATTTAATTCGTCTGTATGAGCTCGTCGGTTTCAAAGGTCAAACTCATTCAGGGAGCAGAAGAGAGAAACCCCCCGACACACCCGAGCGCAGATGCGCGTTTGAAATCCGTACGCTACAAAGACTCTGTTCACGCGGCGGTTCTGCCACCGAGCGGCCCAGTCGATACGGAGCCCAGCGGGTCCGGCGCCTTTCATCTGCTCCGGGCCAATCGCGGGATCGCCGCACACGGAAAGACGACAAACAGCTGACAAACACTTAAAACGGCTTTATTGAGGCACAGACAGTGACGTCGGAGTACAGAAAACAACCGCTGGGGTCAGAGGTGCTCAGAGAGGAAGCGGTAAAGTGTTTCCTGAGGTTTGCCTCTTGTAGTTTCCTTACACACACACTCATAATACTGCAGCAACAACCTGAACACGGATCCTACAAGAAATAAACAGAGAAACAGTGACTGATGGACACGCTGCGCAAACACCACGTGATTTCAGATGTGTGTGCGTGTCTCTTACCTACGGTGGCGTGAGATTGTGTGATCAGTGTGTGTATGTGGTGGACGTCTGTGAGCAGATCTGTGTCGCCAAACGTGAAGTACATCAGATCGCGCTCCGCCTCCGCCGCCGCCGTCATCTGCAGCACAGCTAAAACACACACACACACACACACATGCGTTAGCATGACAAAACACGAACAAAGATCATCACAAATGCTCTTCATCACTCCCTTTGCTTCCAGTTTGAGGAAGAGGAGCCACGCGTGTGTGAACATCTGCTCGAACGTGAACGTGAACGAAGGTGTCCGTGACTCACGGATCCGTTTACTTTCACGCTCAAGAAAAACAGATCAACAGAAGAGACTGATCTCTGCTGTTCTCCAGGTAAATGAGTGAAACAGAGTTTGTTTGGCATTTGGGGTTGAGAGCTGTTCACATCATAACATTCGTACCTTTCAGACGCTTGTCTCCACCGAAAGCTCCACAGCCCCAGTTACCCGTCGCGACGGCGGACAGATTCTCCGTCTGGACTCCAGGACGAGCAAACCCACAGTAGGCCTGACGGGACGGACAGAGGCGTATCAGTGAGGACCTCGCATAGAGAATACTAACTAACCCTTCCCTAACCTAACCAACCCTCACACTAACACGATTAGAGCAGAACAAGAGCTGATCCGTCCTCCAGTCCCTTCTCAACATCTTCACTTTATTGGTAAGGAACTGCATTATTATTATTATTATTATTTGTCCCTGACGCATCAGTGATATTGAGCGTCTGCAGCAGATTCATTCACTCTTGAAACTTAATGAACGGCACTAACGGCTCTACAACCCACAAATCAATCATGAATGCTTTAGTCTGTTTGTACACAACAAAACAAATATGGAGTCATCATTCATTAGGTTTGAAATTAAACGGCAATTAAAGTTTCCACTAAAGCGAGTGATGCATCACCGAAGCGCAGATGATCAAAGCGGCACATCAAAGAGCAGAAACAGACGCCCTCCTGTTCATCCGCTCGCATTAATAATGCACAAACCCACGACAGCGACTAAACCAGACCGGTTTAACGGCGGCTAACCGGAGTCACGTGATTGCAGGATGTTTGCGGAGTGCAGCGGGTCATTCCAGCAGTGATTTCAACTTTTATTGTTTAGATAAAGTGAGTTTGAACCGCTGCTCTAGTTTGTGATGACGTGTCAGTGACCTTGTTGAGTTCTCTCGTCATGTTTTCAGGGTGAAACTGCTCCAGGAACTTTCTGTAATGCAGGGCGTCAATGGCGACGATCTCCGTGCATCTGCGCTGCCACTCGTCCCTACAGACGCAAACACAAACACATCAGCATCTCTGAGAAAGACAACAGCAAACGTTCGCAGCTGTGCCGCGCCGCACCTCGGCGTCTGGTCGTCGTGGTTACCGTCCCATCGGTAGGTGTCCGAGTATCCCGAGTATCTGCTGAACTGCTCCGTCCCTGTTAACGCAACATCATAACACTCATACATGAGCTGAATCATGACAGCGCTGCTTTACAGCTCACATTTAATTTCATAACTGATCAAATTTACAGCATTAACCATCTGATTTGAAACAGTCTGTACTGTAAAGAAGGGCCACTGAAAAATGTCACTCGAATCTTTTCGAGTATTGTTTTTTTGTAAGTCACTGCTGGTCGGACGTCCTGAAGAGTGAGGATGAGGCGAGTGTTTAGGAAACCAGTTTGAATACAGTCATTATGAAGCACAGACAGAGCTTTCGGAAACTCGCCGAACACTACAATGACCCTCTCGGGATCGTCGGCGAACGTCTCGCAGCGGCTAAAACAGCCAGCGTTCGGTGCGCCTCCGATCGAGCCTTAACGTCGTCTGCAGGACGGCCGAGGCCACTGAGAGCTTCCGCAAATCCAATAAGAGAATCCTGGCAGCCGCGGCGGGTCCGTCCAGCCATCGATCCGTCGTAAAAAGCGAAGCGCGAGCCCCTCCGAAGATAAGCTCATTGTCTTTATTGGAAAGGAAATGAGATAAACGCATTCCTGCTGGGAAGAATTCCTCCTCATGTGACCTTCAGAAGAAGCTGAAGAAGAGTCTGTCCTTTGTTTGTCTCTATTTCTGAAGCGTGTTTAGTAAACGATGCTGGAGTCTCTGACAGGCTGAAGAAAACAGTTTAAAGGTCATTGGACGCATCTCATCTGTGCCGGGACTAAGACGAGCGTCGGTCCCGCGAGAACATTATTATCTCAGGCTTAATGTCAGGCCTTTGTCTCAAACGCCGGCGTTTATTCAGCGAAGGCCCGTGACGCTCGTGATTGAAATGATTCAGAGTTTAGAGATCCGAACCGAAGGCCGTTTGTTTGGCTCGGTGTGATGCGACTTACGCTCTACCCACGGAAACGCAGCGCTTCTTCACAGGCTAACACGTACGTTAGCTAGACGTAAGGCATTCGCGTTTCAGTGAGGGGACGCACCCGCCATTTGCCTTCGGTTTCCTGGCTGGAGATTCGTATCGGTGAGTCACTCGCATTTCCATATCTGCTCTAATGCCACCCTGACAGCGGGCAGACGCTCCGCAATCAACCGCAATTCAATTAGCCAGAGCCACTTTGGCAAATTTCAGTACAGCTACAAGAAGATCCATTTTAGCCATCGATGTCAAAGAGCCGAGTGGGGAGCATGATTTAGCGCACGACCAGAGAGAGAGAGAGAGAGAGAGAGAGAGAGGGAGAGATACGGGACACAGGGGCCGGGACGTTTTAATAAAGGAGATGTCGTGGCCCCGTGCATTAGCGGAGCGACTCCAGCCGGCTCTTAGAGCCCTAATTAATTCTGCGGGACAGTAATAAAGTTAAGAGCTGTAAGTGGCGGGACAGAGAGGCGGGGCCTGAAGGTGACTCCATGGAGACGAGATGACGGGCAGCCGAGCCGAGAATACAGATCAGATGAAGAGCACGGCCAACGCTCGCTCTACAGTCGCGGTCGATACGGAGGCCGAAACAGAAGCTCTGCGCTTCAAAACGCATCCCAATGAAACTCACACATCACGTTCTCAGCACTACAGCAGCGCAAACAGACGTCTTCTCCCACAGGCACACGACTGTCATGAAAGAGCAACAGTTTGAGGTGTTTATTAATTAAACTGTTGATATGTTTGTAGCTGAATAACAACACGGACATCTGAGGTGTACATCGCATGGGCTACACCTTCACGTACTTCTGTGAAGCATGTTTCTGGGCTTAGTCTGTTCATACTTGTGTGTGTGTGTGTGTGTGTGTGTGTGTGCTGAAGGGGGGTTGATGAGGAGCCCAGATTTCACAGCAGGAGCAGAACACTCCTGCTCAAGCTCTTTAAATTCACACACACACACACACACACACACACACACACGTCCTGATGTCCTGCAGCTGTTGTCACAGTAATCTGTGGATTGCAGGTGAAAATGGTTTAACACGCCGAATGTGACTCCCTCAGTCATGAAAACGCATGAATTGCGCTCTAAGTGTGTCAATAAAAAGCTGCACCACTAACACTGAATATGTAAACACTTTCACAAGCAGCGTCTTTGTGCTGCGCACGTGTTCAGTGACAGACGCGTGAGTGAAATGGTTCGTCTGACGCTCAGCACGTCTGGAGATTCAAGTGCTGATTACAGTCTGAACACAAACGCCACAGGAATTTTAGCGTGTCCTTGTGTGTTTGTCTACCTGTGATGATCAGACACTCGTTATCGTCCAGCGCTTCAGTGAAGAGCCGAGCGGCGATGAGT
This sequence comes from Labeo calbasu, assembly GCA_019740295.1. Taxonomy (NCBI): domain Eukaryota; kingdom Metazoa; phylum Chordata; class Actinopteri; order Cypriniformes; family Cyprinidae; genus Labeo; species Labeo calbasu. The sequence goes on from JAHKKF010528321.1 coordinate 14,873, forward strand.
TCCGGGTTTATCAGGAAACGGATTTCCTCCTGAACCAGACCGGAACCGGTCACTCCCCCCCCAACAAACCGGTTGGCAAAGTCCACCTGCAGAAAACAAACCAACCCACGGAGGAAGTCATTAAACTCGCCAACAGCACGTCCAGGTCACATTTTACGTAAGAATTACAACACAAATATGAATCCTGTTTAAGAGAGTCTCAGTCAGCAGAACCTTCTAGAGTTTGAGAACCTCAGTATCACAGTAAAGGGAATGACTAATCAGACAAAAGAATGCATTAAAATAATAAGAATAGGCTTTCTTTTCTGCATTACAGTAATGAGGGTAACGAAAGCGATACAACAGTGCAGAGTGAACGGTCTTCATTTTCCTCAGGATGTAATGATCTGATGTGAAGTGTGAGCGCTTTATCAATCGTCACCTGCAGCATGCCGTAGCCCTGGTCCTCTATGGTTCCGTCACAGCTGATGTGCAGCTTGCTGAACTGCTTTTCTGAACTGAATAAAACCAAATGAAGAGCGTTTATTGGCCTGTGGGAAATGAAACGCTGTTGATTGCGTGAGGATCAATCGGTCTCACCTCGACCACGAGGGCAAACGCTGCAGACACTGTCTGGTGTACGTTATGAGACCGCTGGGCCCTCGGATGAACAAAACACACAACAAATTACAACAAACAACAAACAGCATCATTTGACCGATGTGTGAACGAACGAGTGTTTGTGACGTGCGAAGGAAGCCAAACTCACTCTGCTGCGTGATCCGTTTAAAGTACCACAGAAGGGTTTTGAGTTTCTCCTGTTTTCTCTGAGACGAACCTTCAAACAACCTACAAAACACAGAGCAGATTGTAGAAAAGGCCGGTCTAATATTTCATATTCAAAAATGACCGCCAAAAATCACTGCTCGTGCATTTAGAGACAGACGAGCTCCAATCGCTGATGTCAAACCTGCAGGACGTCTCCTGATGGAGTCTGAACACGCTCATGTACGAGATCAACAACAACCTACATTCACAGAAAACACTGGAATGATTCCCGTCAAACGTCTCTCTGAGAAACCTGACGTCATGTCAGACACACATCACACTTTAATCAATATTTCATGTCTATGCATGTATGTATTTGGTGTGTGTATATATATATATATATATATATATATATATATATGACACACGACACGAAGCTCAGCTGAACAAATCTCCTAATATATAATAATATATAAATGCAGTACGCAGGGTCATATTTCAGTCTCGTAAAGAGATGCTGTTAGTAATCTCAGACCATTTAAAACTCTAAAACCAACCTCTGCACTAATAATGTTTGGCTCTTGAGGGAAATCACACTCGTACTCGTGCGATGTGCTTTATACGGCACCTGCTGAAGTTGATGTCAGGATAGTTGCTGAACTCCGTTCTCTGGGAGTTTCGTCGAGGAAACGTGCAGAAGAAAGCGTTTGCTAGCAGACACGAGACCTGCTCCTGAGACAGCGTGATGGAGCCACAGCGCTGCGTCCTCAACAGCGGAATCGGCTGAACACACAGAGACGAGAAACACGGCCGTTCAGAATGATTCGATCAACACAACGATATGAGAATGCCTCCACAGGCTGAAAATGCTCTTGACTTTTATTGCTACTGACATTCATTAGCAAAGGCAGACAGTCACACAACGTCTTTTACTCTGTTGCTGTACTTTAGTTCATTAATTCAGTATTTGAGTATTTTCATTCTGGGAAATATTTACTTGACTACACTCCAAATCAGGGGTGTAAAAAGGTACAGAGAAAGTCTAGTTAAGTTCAAGTACAAGTACTGTGTCATTTTCGTAAAGTCAAATCTAATCAAACATTCGTTGAGTGAAAGCAAACAAAAAGTACATTTAGTTTCTTATTTAAACACCAATAACTACTAATAACAGTACATAAAGCACGCATGAACAAACTACTAGAAAAGTCCCATCTGACATGTACCGGAAACACATTCACAACCCTAACACCAACTAAGAAGAGTTTGGTCTGAAATCACTTAATTCATATCACACGTTTCACCATCGAGACACGTGGTAGAAGTTCCTTTGTTCATGAAAAAAATTCCTCATATTTCGGGAGCATCATTATGAATCAAATCGCACGGCGGTCGCTGATGCGAGGATGCAACATCGTGCAAATAAAGCAGTAGTTTTTGTTTGGGGGTGCCATTCTAGAAACACCCTACTCTCCGTCAGGACGGGTTAAAAAAAATCTCCATGAATGAAAATATCCATTAACAGGGAGCTTATGAAATAAAATAAGTGCTTTAGGTTCGTCGTGTGAAATCAGGCTGCTGGCACGCCTCCGGTCCCCTTTCACAAAGACTGCAGCTCTAAATAAAAACAGGCGCCAGAAGCCGTGTGTATCCTGATCTCCGAACTGCAGGAGAAGCAACATTTTTAATGATATCAAATCTGACTGCTCGTGCAGCCTGGAGTCATAAACCGTGTTCGTTCACTCAGACCAGAGGAGAACTGGTCCTGGCTGAGCCTGGTTTCCCCCAAGGATTTCTCTCTCCATCTCTGTCACAAGATGGCGTTTGTGTTTCTTGCCGCCGTCGCCTTTGGCTTGCTATTGCTATTAGTAATATCATCAATTTAACTGCACTGAAACTGTCTGATGAGAACACAACTTAGCCGTTTAATGACACAATTGTCGTCTGTTTTATATCTGAATCAAATTTGTTTCATAATTAACTAATTTTGATACATTGACATTGAACTGAACTGAATCAACACTGAACTGACTCGAGCTGAATAATGCACTAATGTCTTCTGTAAAGCTGCTTTACAGCAGAATCTGAAACGATCTCATATTAGATGAAGTGTGCATCGTCGATTCTGGTATTTTCCAGTTTAATGCTGTGAAGCTGCTTTGAAACAGTCTGTATTGTATAAAGACAGAAATAAATGTGACTTGACTTTCTTTGAAGGACTTCAACTTCATTCACTGAAAGCTGATCTTTACATGGATGATGGAGCGTAGCACAAAGAAAATAAATGATAGCCTTAACACAGCACTACTACTTGTGATATGCAAATACAGTAAGTGACGACCTGCTGAATTATCAAGCCTGAAGAAAATATAATATCTCTTTAGAACTTTCTTAAGATGATAGATATAAACCAGAGCTACAGATAATGATGCTTTGCTTTTGACACAGCAGGTACAGAAGAGTCTAAATCACACATATCACTATAACTGACTACTGAACATGGGGAAGCTGTTTCCTAAATGGTGTTGTGGAGACACATTAGCCACTAAAGAGCCCAAATACAGGCCCAAAACAACAAACTCCTCAGAAGAGACTGGAGAGCAAAGGAGGAAACATTACGTGAGCGAACGGCACAGAAACAGGGAGAGATCTGACAATCAGAAACACACTGAGAAACCACAGGAGCTTTGAAACCTGCTGTTCATCAGCACAGCTCTGATCAATCTGAGACCTCATTGGTGGAGGATCAGTGGGCGGAGACTACATCAATCAATCAATCAATCAATGAGTGCTTGAGTGTTCTCATTGGTGGAGGCTGAATGGAGAGAAACTAGATAAACTCAGAGAATGAGAGCATAATCAAGACTCTTACTGCATGAATCAGTGGCCAAAACAGACCAACAAGAAACAAAAAATGTCAATTAATAAGAACACTGAGAAAGAAAGACCAAAAAAAGAGAGACAGATAGATGTAGAGATCAAATAACATCTGAAGAAATGAAATAGAGAATGTCTAGAGAAGATGAATGAGATAAATGGAGCAGGTCTCGTTGAGGTTCTGTACCTGCGTGAGGAGGCTCGGCGCTCTCAGTGCCAGCTGTGTCATGGCTGGAAGCAGCTCTACAAACATCTTCTGAGCTTCAGATGCCTGCAGACTCTAGAAACACACACACACACACACACGAGCGTTAGATTGTCGACGGTCTGTCTGGGATCATCTGGGACTGTAGACTTTCTGCCGAATGAGTGTTCAGACCCAGCCGTGTCATGAAGCAAACAAACACGTGTTAAAAGCGTGACGCCTCTCTTATAAACCCCTCACAGATCACACACTCATCTCTCCTCTCCGTGGAAGACTAAGTGAAACTAGACAGTACAAAAGCTCAGCACAAACTTAAGTCTGAGTTGAGATGCATTCTGTGGTCTGGTGTAATTTCACATGATGGAGACACACATTTACATCCAGTAATCTGTTTGTCTCATAGCAGAGCGTAGATAAACGCTCCGTAACAGTAGGCGCAGTTCCATTACAGATTTGCGCAAAACTTTGGCGATATTTTATACATGTCGATAAAGAAGTATTGCAAAATGACAACGTTTCCATTAACAATGTTATGCGACTAAAACGTATTTTGTTCCTCTCGCGATAAGCCATGGCAGCGGATTTTGGCTTTTTTATAATCGAAAGAGGCGCGTGTCTTTACAGAAGCAGCGCGTGTGCGACAAAACATCAGCTCCAATGACCGCGTTGGAGCCGTTACGCGCCGCAGATGCGTGCCTTGTTCATAGTTTAAACATTAATATCAGGGAAAGCCGCTTGAGAGCTACTACTTGTGAAGTGTTTCTTGGAGTTCATAGTACAGTGAAGAATGGTCATATGACTTTTTACATATGCCATGTGACCTGTAAATGCGGAAAAAGCCATCTCCATTGCAGTTTTGCAAAATATTCCTTTTTTGAATTGCCTGAAAAACCACCTCATGCCAGCGTAAAACCCTTTTTGCGATATATGGGAGTTTTTTGCGAAATTGGCGCGTTTCCATTGGGCATATTTTCAATTTGCAATTTAAATTTGCGCATCTTGAAGAGTAATGGAAACGCAGATACTGTTAACATGTGCTTCTGCATCTCACGGACAGATTAGAGTGTTTTGTTTTGTCCCGTTGATTCCAGTTCATGTCCCATGACCGCTAGAGAGCGAAACTCGGACGAGGAAAGACATTGATTCAGCTCTAACCGTTGGTCAATCAAGAGACAGAAAACGATCTCTACAGACACAAACACACGCAGCTACTTCATCTGCATTTTTATTCTCATTTACAGACAAACCATGACAAGTTGAAATTCATTTCGTCAAGACGGACCTTCAGAGCTTTTACAGTTTGACACTAACGAGCAGAAGAAATGCAGGCGCTCTTCAAAGCTGTCCGACGAAACGATCACACAACAGGAAAACAAACGCCCGTAAAATCACACCGGCTGCGGGTCCATCGCTCTTCTCGCACAAACGGCCCCAATCAGCAATTTATGACACGAGCACTGACACGCGCGCACACGCGCACGCCCCGCGTCAGTCTATCATAGAGGATAGTTACTCCGCTCTTATTTACGATGGCAGGATGATCAAACTAAAGGGCAATTTCATCAAGGTCTCTGAGGTTTCTCGTCTGATTAAAACACGTCCGGGAACAAATGCAGATGAGGACGGGTGTCCTCAAACGAGTCCAGCTCTCAGCGCCGTTCAGCTCGGGACATTTGTACAAGCCGAACAGAAGAGCCGAGGAAGGTCATAAATAACGGTGACATCGTAAAACCGGAGAGCAGGACGGCAGCCAGCTGAGACTTCAAATCAACAAAACGCACACAATCTACACAACATCTGACGCACAATCTGATGTCATCGCGATTCATTTATTCTGTTCTGATTTCTGTTCAAAACGCGGCTGAATCTGCCTACAGCAATTAACATGCTGCAACGTGCGTCTGATTCTCAGAGAGAAAACAAACAATCAGACGCTGTCAATCAAACACACGCGGCCCCGCCCTCTCCTCCCGTCCGTCAAACTGAACCTGTCCATCAAAACGCATCACAAAGCTCTGCACAATCGCCGTCTAACGCTCACGAAACATTCGGGACCTTTCGTAAAACGTCTGAGTGAAGAAACGATCTCGTTACTGCACAAACGAACATCACTAACAAACCGCCGCTGAGGTAGACATCAGGTCTGGCAGGTAAAGGTTAGGCCTAACCTATGAAAACAGAAACAAACCCTTCACTGTCCATCAGCTCCTTTGCACAATAACCAACATAAACTAAAGCAGGAGAACGGACTGTGTGATATTTATCAGATTCTGACAGCACAGCCCATCCTGCGCTTATAAGAGCTCAAATTGGCATCTTGTTTTCACTGCCGTCTTTGCCTCGGCATCTGAAGATTTCCTCTCTTAAAGAGGCCAAAAGATTACGAATATTTTGACTTGAGATAAAGTTCACTGTACGCTAAAACTATATATACAGTAATGATTCTCAGAACTCAGAATACAGCCTAATTTACTGAAACCACAACCACAATATTGACGTCATGAGCTCATTAGCATATGCCCGCCCACGTTCACGTGTCAGCGATCAGGTGAGGTATTAAACTGGGGGCAGGACAGATACTAGTATTCCTGAGCGTTAATTTAAATGTCACTCATTTCTAAAGGTCAGAGAGGGTGGAAAATGGTCATGCGTAACCACATTACTGCTCCAGTTCAAAAACATTTAAACTTGGTTAAATAAAATAATACCCACACACACATATATATCTTTTATTGAATTTGTTTTCCGAAATAAATTATCAGTGTGATCTGTGCTTAAAAATCTTCAGCCAGTTAACCGTATGCACAACGTTTTTATGTAAAAATCCAGGGAGTGAATTTGTGAGATTTATAATGACAGTGAGTTCAGATGTAATTTCACTCCTCGTGCCTCATTCGGGGAACTGAACATGAAACACGAACACCGCAATTACTGATTGGAAACAAACTCAAGTGATGCATCAATCCAGACAAACGGAGCCAAAAAATTAACTTTGTAAAATTACACCTTCTCTCTTCTAAATCTGATTTCCATGTCAAAAATAAAGACCATATGGTAATATGATGTATGCCTATGACACGATTAAACACATGGTCTATTATGTTCCTTCATTACATTCATTAAGTGCGTAAGTGGTTCGATTAAAGAGACATAATAAAGCAGAAACCCGCATGTGCAAGAGTCACAGAGCAGAAGAGCCGCACTTCCTGTTCTTCATTCTGTTAGTATTGATTTCTCTGCAATATTTCTGCATTGGCTCTTTGGGTTAATTAATTAAAAGTATTGATTGATGGGTCGTAACAATTCAAAGGAAAACAAAGTGTTTTATGACAACCTGTACCATAAATAACATCAAATCAATAACCAGATGCTCATATTTAGTGATACTAGCAGGAGGAGAGTCACGTGACCGAAGACTCTGTAATGAACGTGTTTACACTGAGTCACCCATAACCGTCCAAATGACTTTAATTAGGATGTAGTGCTTCATTAACAGAGAGCACTAATGGATCAGTGTGTGTGTGTGTGTGTGTGTGTGTGTGTTCATTACAGGCGTGTCTTTACCTTACAGTACATATGCAGTGCTGTGAAGTTCCATCCCTTCGCTTGGCCCGCATTATATGTCAATATGGCATCCTAAAAAGTAATGTATATTAAAAAATTGTTCATTTCTTGAAGTAAGTGTCAAAATAAGTATTACTGTATTGCTGTCTGTCTAATGGTCTGCAGTGAGTTTGGCTTTCGTTTCTCATACACGGACGTTTGCTGCCATCAGGTGGACAAAACTAGAAAACTACAACACAGTTTTTATTTGTTTCTTTTTCTTATTATTATTATTATTTGGACTTACCCTAATGAAGTCAAAACATAGGCTTATATTAATTTACTATAATTACTTTTGCAACCATTTTGCATTTTTAGAATTAATATTAAAAAGTATGAATAATTTTTCCCAAATCAGAGAGTCTCCACAGGGACGTCGTGTCATATTTAATTCGTTTCTGAGGGCAGATATGCCTCCAAATGATAGCTAATTATAAACACACACTGACACACGATGAACACACTCAAACCAATCGATTATGTGAGTAACTCGCGAGAAAAGAGCGAAAATCACCTTCACATCATGAGAGGAGCTGAACGGGACACTCAGCGCTTTATTGATCAAATCCCATCGGCTCTGGACAGTCTGGAAATATTCAAACATCACACAAATAATTCAGCCGACAGCGGTTATACGTCCTGTTATCACTGAAACACCACGGCACGGGCCCTGTGATTCCTGTGCGTGAGAGTGTTAGTCTGACCGTACGCTCCACGGGGAACAGGCTGTGTTCGGAGCAGGGCATTTTCACATGCGTGTCGTCCCAGCAGTCCTGCAGCTCATCTGGAGACGGATACGGCTCTGAAACGCCACCAGGCTGTAACAGGTCCGTCTGTCAAACAAATACAGTCCTTTAAACATCAGCCTTAAAACACTAAGAAATACTTTTATAATAATGTGTGTATACAGTATAATAATTAATTTTGCACTGAGACTCGCACACTTACGTTCACGGAAAGCCGATCATTTCTATTTTTTAATTTCAACTTTCGTTGTTTTCCGCTTTGTTTTATAATTTTCGGCTAAGCTTTTTCCAGGGGCCTCTCATTAACAGTGTTTCACACTTTGATTTACAAATATTTAGAAAGCACAAAGAGAAGCCCTGTGGCACTCACACTCACCGGAGCGAATGCCGCATTTGTTTACGTGTGTTTATGTGCGCTCGGGTCTCAGACTCACCCTGATCATGACCGTGTGGCTGTCGGTGGGTTTCAGGGCGGGCAACGGGCCGCTGCACGCCGGCGCCCTCCTCAGGTCACGGAGAGAAACGCCCAGCCGAGTGACGTCACCGATCAACGGCTTCCCATCAGCCCCTGCTGGAGATGCTGCCCTGTGAAGAGTTCATCAGGGATGAGGAGAACGTCCAATCAATCACACATGATCAGAGCGACTGTAAAGGTGCTGTAAGCGATGCAGATGTTGTAAATCATGTCCGTCAGCCTATTTTTAGTCTGTGTGTGGTAGTTTTGCTGACTCTGACCAGCAAAACACAGCTGAATATAAACGGGTTTAGAGCGGAAAACCACCTTGATCTGGTCTCTGACAAAAAGACCACACCGCCCTCAAAATGACAGAGAGTGTTGTGATTGTCTGAGGAGGCTCCTCAGGTGTATCTCTCAGTCATACCGGTCAGGTATTAGAAAAGTAATGTGGCTGATATTCGCAGTCGCTTACAGCAGCTTTAACTCACGATTACATCCGTCAAACTCACGCTGCAGATCTGCGAAAACGTCCGAGAAATGCGCAGCTCCTCTGACTGTATTTGATTCTCCACGCGGAAACGCGCATCTTCAGCAGCCCGCAGAATTCCCTCATGTTCTACAACAACATCAGCACAGTCATTCTGACCGGGTCACTGTTCTAAAGCTGAAACTCAAAGGTCTTATGAAGACTACATGTGTATGTTTTATTGCTTGTGCATTTGTAGATCGTAGATACGAACCGCAGCGGCTCTGAGGATCCCGAACGGACAGAAGAAGACGAACAGAGCGACAGACACGTGAACGAGGCCCGAACTCTCCGCTCCCGGTGACCGATTCCCATCCATTCGCACGAACTTCTCTGAACGGAACACGGTCCGCTCGGTAACGAACGCAAAGTTTCTGAGAGTCAGAAATCACTTTCGTTTTCTTCACTTCCACTTTCCGTACCAGAGCAGATCTGAGATCAGCCACATGATTGAACAGCAGGTGATTAAATATCGTGGATGTTTACGTTTAGAGGACACTTTTGTGTCAAATCAATCACCAAAGTCTGAATCATTTAATCAGTGCCACGAACAATAAAAACTACGTCACTTCTTCTGTCACCCTAGCATTGCTATCATAAAAGTATAATTAGTAGGCCTAAAACTCAGTTTTAAAAAGTGTACAAAATACAACCCAAAATATTACTATCAAATCTCAATATATTATTTTTATTAAGTTCTATGCAACATCATCAGATTTAACTGTTTTTTTTTACTATCCAAATAATGTATAGCTATTATTATCAGAACACGTGAGCAGAGCAGATCAAGAAAAGCGTCATTTTACCGGCGTTGCCCAGTACAGCTGTAATACACCTGTTACAGCAAATAGAAACAAGAATGCATAGACGCGTTATTTGAGTGTTGAGCGCGCGCGCACGCACGCACACACTCATACAAAAACATATTTGGTCATATTTGAGAAAAAAGTTGAGCGGTTTGCATCACTGGATATAGCTGTCATCAGTCATTTAACATGTTGTAAAACAGTTGACCAATATGAAGTGATTTGCAGCTTCCATTTACCTCACTCTCTCTCTCTCTCTCAACATTAAACTGATGCTTCATGCTAAAATACGCGCCCCGCCGACTTTGATTTGATCGGTCAGCTCAATTATTTATACATTGTATAAACATTATATATACATTGACGAGCGCTGAGGCTGAGGCACCGCAGGCTGAAAATACAACTTTTAAAGGTTTTTGTCATCCCAACAAGTGCGCTGCGTAATTTAGTGCAACTGATTAGTGCAAATGTGACTCTTCAGCGGCTCAGGGCGGTGCCAGACTATAAATATTAATGACGTAATGTAACGTAGGTCGTCTTTGATTTGCGGTAAGCGCATGCGCATTGACTGTCACAGCAGCTGGACGGACGCATCTGTTTTCTAATGAAAATATACCGCTTCACCCACCTTCTGCACGCGACTTTCCCTGGAGCTTTTGTGAAAAAGTTTGTGATTTTGCGCGTTCCTGTGTTCGCGTCAGGATCTGAGACCAGAACAGAACCGGTTCGTCCGGGTTCTTTCGCGGAGTTTTTCTCTGAGGTTAGCGGGCTTTCTTCTCCGTCAGACGCTGCTGTGGTTGGTGGCGGGACGGTAAACGGATCCGTGCTCTCCGGGCATCCCTGTTTCCGTGAACTCTCCTCGGACTCCTCGGGTTCGGGATGATGATGATGATGATAATGATGATGATGAGAGATTTTCTGGTTTACGACAGGCTTCTTCAGCAGCCAGTCATCCAGAGTCCGACTGCTTTTGCATCTGGAGTCTCTCGCCGGCACCTGTCGGCTCCTCTGGAGTTTAGATGAACCTTCAGGACGATCCGAGCATGCAGGAGCCGTTTTCTGTGGTATTTCTACATCGTCGGTCCTGTTTAATAGAAATAAACACCGATAAAATACTCTTTCAAACTGAACTGAGCGTTTTGGAGCAGTAAGGCTGAAGGGCAGGTGAATCGTGCTCTGGATCTGAATGATTTTACCTTCCTGGATGAAGTGATTCAGACTCCAGCAGCCTTTGGCGCTTCCTGAGCGGCTCGCGGTCTGACATCACTCACACATTCACGCGCTTCTCACTCAGTCTCAGTTATAAACATCAGTACGCCAGAATGTTAATGTCATGCAGTGATGAGGATCACATTTGTGAACGTACGACAGATAATAACACGGTAAAACAACGATCCCGTGTCAAAGTTATTATTTTGCTGCTGGATCAAACTTCCAGTTAAAGTTTTAAACGGAGGCATTCAGCGCAGATGCTAATGTGCACGAATCACACTTCCTGTTTTCATGACGTCAAACGCCAGTAGCCAACCAGCGGCCGATGTTCGGCGAGTGGGCGGGGTCTGCGCGCATATTTGCGCATAGGCTCGTCTGAAGCGCCAGTCAGAAGCACGTGACGTCGGCTGAAGTCGGTCTGTCTCCGTATGTCTCCCGCAGCTGCGTGTCTGTGCGTCCTGTGCGGTTTACCGGCGGCCGGTAAGTCCCGCCTGGCGGGGGAGCTGCGGGGTCGCGCACAGGCCCGTGGATGGAGGACGCTGCTCGTGACGTATGACGAACTGATCCCAGCGCGCGACTGGCAGGAGGTTTGTCTTTCGTGGCATTACGAACATGTTATCGTGTCTCTTTACAGCGTGCTGTGATGCTGGGTAGCAGTTGTGTGTGTGTAATGACATTGGTATTACAATGTAAATCATGTCCTCATAGAGCAAATAACATACTCCTCTTTTTTTTTTTTTAGGTGTCTGTGAGTTATGCTGATTTTACATTTTGTTAATAAATTGTATTGTGCTCAATGGAATAAAATGTCATCCCACATAATAAATATTATTTATTCAATTCAGGCTTTTATTCCATCAGAATCAGTGACAACAGCAGTATATGAATGTGAGTCACTGATTTGTTGGCTGTGGATCTTTTGCTCTTAGAAGCACTAAAGATGCAGTGTTTGTGAATGCTGGGGTCGGTCTGTTGATCTGAGCTTGGCAATACAGGCAAAAAACTGGCATGAGATATCTTTGTGATCTCATGATCCGTAATAATTGTTCCTGAATCGCTCTGTTAGAACAAAACAGAAGTTGAACTGTTTTCGTTTGATATGCTTTGATATTTTTAGCTCAACATTTAATAATGCATCTAGATACCCGTGTTCTGTTGTGTTTGTGTGAACGGCCCATTACACACTGTCTGGCTTTAATCCACAGCTGGTGTGTGTTGTGTTTTTCAGTCTGAATGGAAGCAGCACAGGAAGACAGTTCTGATGTGTCTGGAGAGATTCCTGCATCAGACTCCTGAACTCTCAGATCAGACTCGCACGCTCTCTGAGGCTGATGGAGTCTGGTTGCGGTTTGAGCAGATGCGGCAGCAGCAGAACGTCTCTCACACACTCGTGCGCTCGCAGCCGATCGTGGTCGTGCTGGACGATAACTTCTACTACCAGAGCATGAGATACCAGATCCAGCAGCTGGCCAGAAAATGTACGTGCAGTTTGTGTTTGTCTGAGAGCTGAATAATACGAATACAGTTCAAGCGCTGACATTGCGACGGCGTTTGTTCTCGAGGACAGACGCCGTGGGTTTCTGTCAGGTGTTTCTCCAGTGTCCGCCGCACGTGTGTCTCCAGAGGAACCGGCGCAGATCTCAGCCTGTCCCCGATGAAGTTCTGCTGCAGATGTGTGAGCGAATGGAGCCTCCGAACGAGATCAGAAACCCCTGGGAGCGGCAGAGCCTGACGCTGGACGGCACAGACGTCATCGCAGACGGACACGTGTAGGTCAAACATGCTGATGTGACGTCTGTGGCGTCTTCCTGCTGCTCAGATGATGTCGGGAGCTCCTGTAGGAAGGAGATTCAGTTCATAGTTAGTTTATTCCTCTTTCTTTGTCTTGAAGACAGAAGCTGATGGACTTGCTGGCGTCTGCGCTGGAAAACCCACTGAGCCCGGTCCAGGACGAGTCGCCGCAGAAGGTAACCGCACGTTCATGTTCACTTTGGTGCTTTGGTCGTTTTTATAAAAACTCTGGTCACATTAAGAAGACACGTGTTCGAATGGGAGCGGGAGAGAAAAGAGATCCGATCATCCGCCTCCATCTCTCACTGATCTCCTGTCTCTCTCTCTCTCTCTGTTTTAGGAGGTTGACAGACAGATTTGCGCGTCCAGCGTTCTTCACCAGGCCGATCAGATGTGCAGACGTTTGGTTTCTCAGGCGGTGACATCTGCTCGCGGTACGGAGATCAGACACGTTTGCACTGATGAGTATTTTCTGATCCACTCAGAATCTGTGTGTTTATTCAGTGTTTGCAGCTCCATCAGTGGAAATGTTTGTGATGAAATGCCGCTGTGTGTCTCGTAACAGAAGGCCGGGCGTCTCCAGACGTGCTGAAGGCTCTGGCTAAAGAGCTGAATGAGCTGAAGACGGCTTTCCTGCAGGAGCTGAAGAAGGACGTTCTTCATCGAGTCTCCGTTTTCCCAGAGGAGCCCGTGGATACGGAGAAGCTGCTGACGGACGTGTCTGCGGCGTTCCAGCGACGTTCACAACAGATTGTGTCCAAACACGAGCAAAACGTGACTGACGGATGACCGATCGTCTTCAGCATGCGTTTGACTCCTGATAATAAATCAAACTATGATCACATCTTTCTGATGGACTTGCAATTGTGCATGAGATCTGTCCGTGACTCGTTCTTGCTGTCGCTGATTTTCATTTGGAGATCCATTAACTCTTTGTGATATTGTTTGTTTTTCTTTACAAAGATGGAGATTGCAGTTCTGTATATTAAATCAACATGATTAATGAATCGCAGAACTCTGATTTCAACAAGATTGTGGTTATTGACAATACTACCCTAGAATTAATGTCATCACAGTCACACTCAGCCTCACTGACAGACTGATCGATATTAAATTGAAATTGAATTATAAGTGACGTGATGAGTTTGCTGGTTCATGTGTTCACCTTTTCACTCATTTGACCGATGTAATATGTGTGTGTGTATTTAATTTGACGATTTAATACATTTATGTTAGCATAAAAAGATTTTTTTTTTTTTAAATAAGTATGTAAAATATGTAAAATAAAAAAGATGTAGTTTGAATCTAAAAATGCGTTCAAAAAAAAAAAAATAGAATATTTTTGTTTTGAGACATTAAATTCACTCAGCTCTGAGCCACGTTATAAAATACATACAAACAATGCAGAAGATTCAAATGAATAAAACAGCTGATGTTGCAAATACAACCTTTGGATGTTTTGTCTTCTGTACGTCATAATGCATAATTAATTTATACATTTCTCAGATTGTCGTGCGTTTACGGAGTTTTGAAGTGTCCGCGTTTTGTTCCGATTTATGAGAAACACATTTCTAACGAAAACGAGCGCTGATGTATTACTATCATACGAAAGTAATTCACGGACGTCTTTATAGATAATTACTAGAAAAACCGCTTTATTTATTTGTGAGTGTTGTAGCTGTCAAATAATGTGTTTGAGCCGTTTTCCGTCAGTACTGCTGCTTGTTTCCTCCGGACACTTTTCACAGTGACGCAGATCCGTAATGGCGCCAGCGGTCGGAATGCTGCGACAGGTGAGAACAAACTATAAACAACACGCATGATATTAAAACTACAGCGTTAAACTCTTATAACACTGAGTGTAGATGAGTGACACCTGACTGAGATGAAACGTACAGATTGTGATGGATGCGCCAACCGAACATTTGATGATAAACTACAGGACAGACAGAAATCGATTAGTATAATGAATCGTAACATTCACGTGAGAGAGAATTCATTGTCAAACACGATTGTGTACGTGTGTCATATTTATCACTAATAGTCACGGATTCGATCAGACTGAAGGCAGATAAATAAGTGTTTGTTTGTGAAAGTCATCTGAATGTGACTCCTCTGATTCAGTTTCGTTTGTTTTGATTCTGTCAGTCAGAGCTGCGATTCTCAACCCAGAGCTAAACGAAGTCCATCTGAGATTAAAAGTGAATATTTCATTCATGTACACGTTCACGGTTCTCTGATGACAGTTTATGGTCACATGCAGATCAAAAAATGCAATCTATTTTGATTTTGAGATTTCATTAGTAGCTCTTCATCAGCTTACAAAACTCAGTTGAGACGTACAGAAGCTGTAATAATCCTGTGTGTAATAGTGCATGTGTTTGTCTGATGTGTCCCAGGTCTGCGGGTCTCTGTCTCGCTCTCGTGCCGCGGTCCGGCTCCTGTGTTCGCGTGCAGCAGCAGCAGAAGCTCATCATGACGCGAGCAGACCTGCGTTTCCGCCGCTGCAGAGTTTCTCCGAGGAGGAGAGCATGATGAGAGACGCGGGTGAGACGCCGTTCACGAGACACACGTGAGTCCAGAAACACTCGGACCGCAGTAACGCTGTTCTTCTCTTCACCAGTCAAGAAGTTCGCCCAGGAGCGCATCGCCCCGTTTGTCTCCAAGATGGATGAGGATTCGGTGATGGACGCGGACGTGATCAGCGCTCTGTTCGAGCAGGGTGTGAGTATCTCATCACGACACTGATCACCGACGCACCTTTTAATCGTGATCGAGGAGAAGTAAATCACATGTCTGACAGCGGCTCACGTGGTTTCTGACGGCGTGTGTGTTTCAGCTGATGGGGATCGAGATCGGAGCGGAGTACGGAGGCACGGGCTCCTCCTTCTTCTCCTCCGTCCTGGTGATCGAGGAGCTGGCGAAGGTGGACCCGTCCGTGTCGGTGCTGTGCGACATTCAGAACACGCTCATCAACACGCTGCTGATGAACCTGGGGACGGACGAGCAGAAGCAGCGGTATCTGCCGCGTCTGGCCAGCGATACGGTGACGCTCTGACCTTCAGATGACGCTCTGACAGCGTTTCTGCTCGCTGACGATGCTCCTTCTCTTCTGCAGGTCGGCAGCTTCTGTCTGTCGGAGTCGGAGTCGGGCAGCGACGCGTTCTCTCTGAGGACTAAAGCAGAGAAGCACAAAGATTATTACACTATCAACGGCTCCAAGATGTGGATCAGTAACGCAGAACACGCTGGACTGTTTCTGGTGATGGCAAACGCAGAGCCGGCCGCGGTTAGTACACGTATGTGAAGCGCTCAGAGATGGAGCCAGACGCCTGACCTACACGCAGCATTTAGACTGATTCCTAGATTGTTTCAGTCTTCAAAAGTAGATTTTTATAATGTACAATCCTCCTGTAACACTGATGGCGATGATATCACTGTAATAATCACATGCTGAAATGGGATTGTTGTCTTATTCAGACCGTCTACACGCACACACGTGCGACTGAATGCAGGCCGTGTCTACAGTGAGACGTCACACAGAACCAGAGCTGATCTCACACTCTCACTGCAGCAGACGCACGGCTCACGTGGAGACTGATTGATGGTTCGTTTGATGTATTTGGTACTCGTGTGTCATGTGACGTGTGTTTGTGGCAGGGTTACAGAGGCATCACCTGCTTCATCGTGGACAGAGACACGGACGGGCTTCATATCGGCAAGAAGGAGAATAAGCTGGGTCTGAGAGCTTCATCCACGTGTCCCCTGACATTCGACAACATGAAGGTAAATCCTGCGGCTCTGATCCAGATTCAGACGAAAGCGATTCGTTTCACTGTATCGTATTGTAATGTAGTTTCTAAACTGAAGAATGAGCCGTATCTTTCAGTTCTGGAGGTTCAGTTTCACTCAAACCTGAAAAGATCAATGAACACATCCATTCAGAACGAAATGCTTGTCGTCTGATGCAGGTTCACGAGAAGAACATTTTGGGGAAAGTCGGTCACGGTTATAAATACGCCATCGGGATGCTGAACGGCGGTCGGATCGGGATCGCAGCGCAGGTGTGTTTCAGTTCACGGTTGTTTCTACAGCACTTTATACAAAACAGAAAATAAGACGGTTAATATTGTGAAATTCCTCAATTATGTGACTGTTTCAGACAGTAGATTCGTTATTGAGATCGGTCCAGCTGATGTTTTGCTCTCATCTGATACTGTCAGCGCGGCTGAACTGATTAATAGTCTTTCAGATCTTTTCTGTCTGACAGTATTGTTGTTTCCGGGTTCAGGTCTGTCTGTGCGAACGACTCTCAGACGTGTGTGTGTGTGTGTCTTGTGGTGCTAAACCTGAATACACACAGACTCGTGGGGACCTAAATTGAGGGCCCCATGGGGAAACAAGCCTCTAAATCATACAGAATGAGGTTTTTTTTGAGAAAGTAAAAATGCAGAAAGTTTTCAGTAAGGGTCAGGGTTAGAAAAAATACAGTGTGGACAGTATAAAAACCATTGCGCCGATGGAGAGTCACAAGGATAATAAACCAGACTGTGTGTGTGTGTGTGTGTGTGTGTGTTTCAGATGCTGGGTTTGGCTCAAGGCTGTTTCGATCAAACGGTTCCCTACACCAGACAGAGGATTCAGTTCGGCAAACGCATCTTTGATTTCCAGGTACTTCTGCTGTTTCACGTGTCTCGTGCGTTCGGCTCATCGAGGTCACGTGATCTTCACGGTTCACGTGTGTTTAATGTTGTGATGGCAGGGCATGCAGCACCAGATCGCTCACGTGGCCACGCAGCTGGAAGCGGCTCGTCTGCTGACCTACAACGCGGCGCGGCTGAAAGAGGCTGGACGGCCCTTCATTAAAGAGGCCTGCATGGCCAAATACTTCGCCGCTGAGGTCAGTCCGTCTGTCATCTGAAAACCGCGCAAGCTTATTCGTGCCACGGAAAGTAAATAAAAAGATAAGTTACAATTCTGACTTTTTGTATGTCACGGTTCAGAATTGCAAAGAAAGTCTGAATTGAAAAATAAAAAGATGCAAAGTCGCCTCATTTGATGTTTTTATTCCGCGTCAGAAACGAGCATCTGTAGAGATCTGTTCTGAGATCAGTGTGTGTTTGCAGGTTGCGACTCTGACCACGTCGAAGTGCATCGAGTGGATGGGCGGCGTGGGCTTCACTAAAGACTATCCCATCGAGAAATACTACAGAGACTGCAAGATAGGTGAGTGAAGCGCGCGCGTGTCGTGACGAAATGCTGTTCTTGTCAGAAATGAGTTTGACGCTGACGGACTGAACCGTTTCCTGCAGGAACCATTTATGAGGGAACCACCAACATCCAGCTGAGCACCATGGCCAAGATGATCGACCAGGAATATGACGCATGAGCCGTCCGTGTGTGAAATGCGCTAGACGAGCTAATCGAGCTGTCAGTAATATATAAGCTGTAGTTTGTCTTTCATGTATGAAACATACTGATGTTCTCTCTCAGATCTTCATGAATCTCCGCTCTCGTCTGAGATTCACACAGCAGTAATGTAGTAAGAGCTTGTGTTGTGTGTCCCTAACTGAACTGTTTAACTCTTAATGACTCATTTCCTGTTTCTCTGGTTATTTATTTTGTAAGACTAAAATTATATCAGTCTTTTCTTCAGGCTGAGGTGAAAGCTTTTTGCCACAATGATAAATGAATCATTTTTAAGAACAAACTATCGTTAGACTTGGTTTAGATTCCTGTTACAGTTACTGATTGAGCCGGTGCCTTATTGATCATTGATGGCTGTTGATTGAGATCGGTCAGTGAACCTGATGAATAAACATGGTGAACTCATTCCTGCTGGTCTAATGTGTGCTGTCTGGTTTGAGCAGCAGAGGGCCGCTGGTCTCATGTGGTCCAGTCTGCACCATCAGCTCTTCAGTGTCGTCAGTGAGTGTTTGTGCGCATGCGGGCTCTGACCGCTAGATGGCGCCGCTCGCGCTTAAATACAGAGCACATAGGAACTTGTTCATACAAACTAATGCATCTGTTTCACAAATAAATGCGTCATATTTATAAAACAGAGAGTCTGGTCTAGTTGTCACATGGGTAGGTTAGGGTTAGTGTCAGCTCTGCATTTCAGTCGCGAATGCTAGTTTTTCTAGTATGTTTGTTTGAAACATTTAGATAAAAGCATTTATAAAGCAGACTGAGAAACTGAAGACCAGTCTGTGTAATGAAAGCTGAAATGTTGAACGAAAGCAATCAATAGCAATCAGTCCAAGTGTCGTAATTTTCATTAAAACAAATGTTTGATTTACATTCAGAGGGTTAATTACTTTTATTTAATTTTTATTTCATTATTATATTTTTAGGATTGATTGACACATCCATTCTCTAAGAAAGGAAAAGATCGGTGTAGCCGGTTTAAAATTTTGTTAGCAAGAGCTCTACAGATGATTTGCTGTGAAACGCGCACACACACGCCCATCTCTCTCTCTCTCTCTCTCTCTCTCTCTTTCTTTTGATTTTCATCATTTTCTTTTCAGCGTCAGTTGTTCTCATGTGGATCCGCGCTGCGCTTCTCACTACAGACCGGAGTAACTTTCTTCTTCTTCTTCTTCTTCATCATCATCAGTGACATTCTCACCGATGGAGGAAAAAACACAAGAAGTAAAAGATTCTCCGTTTTCCATCAAGAACCTGCTGAACAAACCCGACAAACCCAGAGCTCACATGAATCTTTCCGTCTCTAGAGTTCCGGATCTCACTTTCCTGCGCTTCGGATCCTGGTGCTGCCCGAACGGACACCCGAACACGCCCGCCGGTGAGACACGAACACGAACACGAACGCCTCCGGTCCTGTGTGTTTGCGGTTATGATTCGCGGTCGCAGATCTATAGGGAGTGAGTTGAGATTAGAATTACACCCGCTCGTTTATGACACGGAGGAGTTTACTTGGTTATTATGAAAGCATTTAAAAACGCGCGAAAGCCGCCAGAAGTGCTTTGTTTTGATGTGTTTTGTCTGTTTTGTGTGTCGAGCAGCAGATCGGATCAGAGACGCGACCGAAGCGCTGAAATGCGAAGCGGAGGATCCGGATCCGAAAGATGAGGATGAGGAGGTTCTCCTGGAGGACTCGGACTCAGACGAGCAGAAGACGGAGGAAAGCTCGCAGAAGAAGCTCTGCCGCAAGAAGAAGACCAGGACCGTGTTTTCCCGCGCTCAGGTGTTCCAGCTCGAGTCCACCTTCGACATGAAGCGCTACCTGAGCAGCTCGGAACGGGCCGGACTCGCCGCGTCGCTCCATCTGACCGAGACTCAGGTGAAGATCTGGTTCCAGAACCGCAGGAATAAGTGGAAGCGGCAGATCGCCGCCGAACTGGAGGCCGCGAACCTCAGTCACGCGCAGCGGATCGTACGCGTGCCTATCCTGTACCACGAGCACGCGGAGAGCGCGCGCGCTGCGGGTCTGACCTTCACGCACGCACTTTATTACCCGCATTCGCTGATCAGACCCGTGTGAGGATCGAACCTGCTGCCGCGGCGCAGCGGTACGACAGACTGAACCTGATCTGAGTGATCGACACCGAACTCACTAACAAACCCATCAGAGAGTTCATCCTCTGATCCGCCCAAAGACCTGCATCAGATTCAGGAGTTAAGCTCTCTCAAACACGACTGTGTCTGTAAAAAGAGAAAGTTACGTGTGCGTTTGTTTGATATATATATATATATATCTTGTTTTGCTGAGGAAGAGCACTTGACGACAGGTGCAGCTCTGCTTATTATTATTAAATATTATTATTAGTTTGAAATGTTAGGCGGAGTTTCCTCATATCTCTGTTTTCCGTAAGCAGTGTGTGTAAATGCCGCACTAAAGTGAATCAGTCTCTCGGTTCTTCTGTGTTTCATGTCAGTCAATAAAACAAGGGAATGCTGGATAAAACACCCTTTTTCTGTGTATTTTAAATCATGTTGTAAGATCTTTTTAAATGCTGTTCTACATTTCAGGACTCCAGTATTGTACTACTGAAATTAATTGTTGACTTTATTTCCGGTGTGAATGTTCACATGCACTAGTAAATATACGTTTGTCTGACAAATGTCTGAAATGATGAATTATGAACCATGTTTGTGAAATGCTCCGTGGATTTGTCTGGGGTTTTAGAAGATTTCCGCCGATTTTTATATGATCATAAATAAATGTTTATTATTGAATGTATTTGTGATTCTGGCGATGCCCTCGGAGTGAATTAATAAAGCGCTTCTATTGTAATTACGAACTATTCTTGTTGTCATTATTTTTGTTTTATGTTGTCTTAAATAATCTAATAACAGAGAATACGAATCATAGTCAGTGTGTTTTATGAAAGCGCGGGTTTTACGCATTTGCTAATTTACACTATCACCGCTAAAATTACATTATAACCTTAATAAAAACATGTTAATAATTTTAATTCTGCCGCCTTCAATGCAATGTATCTGTTGCTGGCGCCAAATAAAATCTGATGTTTGAAACAATCAAAATGAATGTTTGTAATGTGAAGAACATAATATGAGTTTATATGATTCACTCTAAAAACCGCAATTTATTGTTTGATTCTCGTAAATTATTATCTCACGCGACAGCTATTGAGAGTAAAAATAAATCGGTTGAAATAATCCTATATTTTTTAGATTTAATGCACATTTATAGCCAATTTTCACGGAAATTCGTGATTTTTTTAATTATTAAAAATATGCTCTGTAAAACCGCACACTAAAATATTAAAATCGCAGTTCTCTATTAAATGTACATTTAAGCACACTACAAATGTGTTAAAATTCGCTTCATGTATAAAGACTAGGCAATAATTCAGTCTGCAGCTAAAATAGCGTTTAAGAGTAAATAACCAGAGTTTTATATTTAAACGGGATCAATCACTACGAGATACGTTTTAATTAAAAGATAATTCACATCCGATTTTCATAATTTTATGCGCGTGCTCTGATTGGCTCGAATGACACACCGGCGTGCGCGCGCACGGGATCATCTTGCAAACTTGAGGACGGATTTTTTTTTTTTTTTAATATTTCCAGTACAAAAGCGCGTGTGCTCCGATGCTGAGAGTCTATGATGAAGCACCTGCAGCAGCAGCGCTGTGGAAATCACAGTTTCAGCATCAGCTCCATTCTGGGCCGCTCAGAAAACACAGACAGCGAGCAAAACATTTTCAGTAAGTTCATCACTGATTCAGAATCAACAACTAATATTCATGAAGCTCGACCGCATATTAAAGGCTTTACACACAAATTCTACATTTTGTCTCCCGGAGTTTCTTACTGATTCTCGGGTATGATGTGTGAGTGTCTACTTACGCTAATTGCTGCTTTACATCTGTAAGATATATTTAATTGTTAATTTTTATGTTTTCATGAAGACTACTTTTACATGTCTGGTTTCTCGCAGATGAAGTGATTAAACCGTTTGTGGATGAAGATGATGAAGAGGCGAAGAGATCCGCAGATCGCGCCCAGAAACGCGCGGAAGATCCGGTCGCCCAGAAGAAGATCCGGACGGTGTTTTCCCGCGCTCAGGTGTTTCAGCTCCAGTCCGCGTTCGACGTCAAGCGCTACCTGAGCAGCGTCGAGCGCGCGCGCCTCGCGTCCAGCCTGCAGCTCACCGACACGCAGGTGAAAACCTGGTTCCAGAACCGACGCAACAAGTGGAAACGGCAGCTGTCGGCGGAACTGGAGGCCGCGGCCACGAGCCGGAGCTGTCAGACTGTGTTGATCGGGATGATGAACGTGTTGATTCGCGCGCCGTTACCGACATCCGTGGCGCTCCCGCGGACGCCGCTCTATTACCCGCTATACTGAGTATTAATACTCGTGTCACATTCATCTGGTCTTATATTATGTGCTGGACTCTCCTGTCCCTAATTGACATTATGAGGTCTGTTCAGGCAGATTTCACACACCTGTTTTGATTTGAATGTGTGATTTTATGCTCAATCGTTTGATCTAAAGTTTTTACATCATATATTTGTATGAGAGACAGAAGCGCTTTTGCAAGCTATTCACCATGAAAATGGTACGGAAAGCACATCATTTACTTTCTACAGGAACACGATTGTAGATAATCTACAGCTACAGAGAATTCAAGACAGTTCACCCAAAAATAAAAATTAACGTTACCCTATGATTTATTCACTCTCAAGCCATCCTAGGTGTTTATAACTTTCTTCTTTCAGACGAATACAATTGGAGTTCAATTTAAATAATAATAAAAAAAATGTCCTGGCTCTTCCAAGCTTTATAATGGCAGTGAATGGCTGTTGATATTCAAAAGTCCAATAAGGTGCTTCCATTTTAAAAACTGTCCCTTTAATAGTCTAATATATTTGAATGTTTCTTTGAATGTTTAAATTCTGTTGAACGTTTAAAGTCGTCGGTCACAAGTAACCTTCTTTTGCAATATCGGGAGAAGTTCATTTTTCAGCCACGAAAATAAACGTTTCTGTGTTAGAGATGAAATTTGTTATCCATATCATCTGAATGTGAATTTGTGTGAAATAAAAGCCATTGAAAAAATAATGCCAACGGCAAAATCAGTGACACGGGTAGATAATACCAATAAATAAAAAATACAAATAATCATCTTTCACCTCTACATGAAACAAATGAAATAATTTCTAATGAAAGCCAGGCTCTTGGTATACAGCATAGACCACTATTGCATTCAATTTAAAATATCTCTATAATATAACACCCCTCCCTTATTTTATTTATTTACTTGTTTATTCATTAATTCATTCATATCATGTAATTGATGACATAATTCCATATCATGGTATTACAGTGTGCGACTATCACAGTACACAGAGACAGAACATGATTGAAGACAGACAGGATGTTACAATCGTCACAGAGTGAACATCATACAGTCACATTTGCAAATATATTACACAAATGACATAAACAATACATGCTGAGTAACGGCGACCGATCAGACTGACAGTGAACAGTGTGTGGTCTGTTAGTTTCTCACATTACAATAAAAGCTTTCAAATATAACGGTGAAAAAAAAAACGCATTCTTAATTTTATCCGTAGAAATGTAACACAAATCATTAAATCAGTGTCGATATCTGTAATGGTCGCCTTTATAATATTTGGCCTCACACCGAAAACGAAATGACACACTGACATCTATCCATCGCGACAGGCGGAAACACGCAATTTTCTCGCGATATTTGGTCGTTTTGCGTCCTCGTTCATGCCCGGAAGTTAATCCTTGCAACCAATCATCACTAGAGAACGTTAGAGGGAGTTTTGAAACGGACCAATGAGAGCAGAGCTCTGCTGTGAACGCAACCAATGAGAGTAGAGCGTCGATGAGCGGTAGAGCAGCAGCAGAGAAGAGCGGCACGGTGAGATTTAACGGAAATTCTGTCGTTTCATAAACTTTTAAGATAAATAAAGCGATCGGCGGTGTGTCAGATAGTTTTACTCGGATATCACAGCAGACGTTTCAGCTCTGAATAAAAACACCGCAGTTACAGCTTCAGCAGCCGCTGCGCCTCATTCACACTCAAACCGATCAATAGAGTTTAAACGCATCGTGTCTGTTTACTCGAGTTCAGTTACTGTGACTCTCGGCTTGAGTTTGAGTTTTACTCTTATGTGAAGTGACTCCGAGCAGAGACGAAAACACGATGTAGCCCGCGATGCTGCCTGGTTATTATGAGGTTGCTGGGCTGTTGTTAGTTTGTCTGTGTTTTCAGATGTTTCATGGTTCGGCAGGTGAAATGTTGCGTCTGATCACAAACAAACACACGTGAAATGAGGAATCATTCATAACTGCAACACAAACACACACTCGGTGCATGAGCTCCAGGGATCAGTCAGTCAGGACCCATGAACGTCAGTAACTGATAATTGTGTGTGTTTGTCTCTCTGTGTGTTCAGATGACCGGAGCCAACGAGTTCAAGCTGACCCAGGGTCCGGAGGACAGCATCTCTGCCGTGAAGTTCAGCCCGACCTCGGCTCAGTTCCTGCTGGTGTCGTCGTGGGACTGTACGGTCCGTCTGTACGACGTCAGCGCCAACAGCATGAGGATGAAGTATCAGCATCTGGCGCCGGTGCTGGACTGCGCTTTCTATGTGAGGAGCATCACAGAAACCCTGGAGAATCACGGATTTGCTTGTTCCCGTGTCTGAACTCTCTGTCGTTTCAGGATCCGACTCACGCGTGGAGCGGCGGTCTGGACAACCAGCTGAAGACTCACGATCTGAACACGGATCAGGGTGAGTTTAAGCACGAGACGCTCGTGAACGAAAGGACGGCTGATGTCTGACCGTATCTCTGCTCTTCCTCAGACACGATCGTCGGGACGCACGACGCTCCCATCCGCTGTGTGGAATACTGTCCGGAGGTCAACGTGATGGTCACGGGCAGCTGGGATATGTCTGTGAGACTCTGGGACCCCAGAACGCCCTGCAACGCCGGGACCTTCACGCAGCCCGAGAAGGTGAGCAGACGTGGGGGACGGAGCGCTTCCGATGGGTCAATGAATGAATGAATGGAGCGCCGTCTGATGCCTGACTGTGTTTCAGGTCTACACGCTGTCCGTGGCCGGAGATCGGCTGATCGTGGGAACGGCGGGGCGCCGTGTGCTCGTGTGGGATCTGAGGAACATGGGATACGTGCAGCAGAGACGAGAGTCCAGCCTGAAATATCAGACACGCTGCATACGAGCTTTCCCCAACAAACAGGTCAGACGCACACTTCTGAAAACAGTTGTGCTGCCCAATATTCTTGTGGAAACCGTGATGTTTCATTTTCAGGATTCACAGATGAATAGAAAGCACAAAAGAACAGCATTTATTTGAAACAAATCTTGTGTAGCATAATGAATGTCTTTACTGGCACTTTCAATCAGTTTAACGAGTCCCTGGTCAATACAAGCACTGATTTCTATAAAAAATATTTAAATTGTAGTATATCATAGTTTACGCAAAAGTATTGTGCAGCACAACTGTTTTTCAACATTGATAATTATCATAAATGTTTGTTGAGCAGCAAATCAGTATATCAGAATGATTTCTGAAGGATCATGTGACACTGAAGACTGGAGTAATGATGTTGAAAATACAGCTGCGCATCACAGAAATAAATTACAGTTTATACATATATTCACATAGAAGACAGCTGTTTTACATTGTAATAATATTTTACTATTTTTACTGTATTTTTGATCAAATAAATGCAGCCATGAGCAAAAGAAACTTCATTAAAATCATTTTAAAAACCATAAGTAAAACTTTAGACCAGTATTGTAATTCCTTTACATTTCAATTCAAATTTCATTTGGTCAGATACATACATGGGTACGACGTGCAGTGAAATGCTTGTTTACTCTTTGGCCATACAGAAATTGACGTATTAATAAGAATCAAAAAAGCTCTCAAATATGAAGCAGTAAGCTGTAGTTCAGTGATTTCAAAACAACCAAACTCCCTAAATATATGTTAATTGTCAGTTGGGTATGATGAATATGATGCTGCTCCCTGTAAGAGTCTGATGTGTGCTCGGTTAAACTGGTATCTGTGGTGCGTTTCTGTGTTTCAGGGTTACGTGTTGAGCTCCATCGAGGGCAGAGTCGCGGTGGAGTATCTGGACCCCAGTCTGGAGGTGCAGAAGAAGAAATACGCCTTCAAATGCCACAGACTGAAGGAGAACGGCATCGAGCAAGTCTATCCGGTCAACGCCATCTCCTTCCACAGCGTCCACAACACATTTGCCACCGGTACCCATCCGCACGCTCACATCACGCTCTTTATTACTGCGAGAATTACCCGAATGTTAATGCCAAACATTTGAAGGCTTCATTGAATTTCAAGAATATCTGTATTCAGTATATGCAGATTATGAACAGATGCAGTGTGTTCAGTAGCATCATTAGTGTGAGACTGTAGTTTGCCTGACCAAATGATCATTATTTTGTGGTACAGAACCCACACTGAACATTAGTACTTTGATAAATGACTTTAAATCATCACAGGACCATTTAAAATGAACCAGTGAATCAAAAGAAGATTTATGTGGTCAAACGTTCAGAGAAAAAATGAACAGTTACGAAATGAAAACTTTTCCTTATAAATGTGTTTTTTTGTTGGTGAAAACCACTGACTGTAAGATGACTGTGTGTGTGTGTTTTGACACAGGCGGTTCTGACGGCTTCGTGAACATTTGGGATCCGTTCAACAAGAAGCGTCTCTGTCAGTTTCATCGATACCCGACCAGCATCGCGTCTCTGGCGTTCAGTACGGACGGCTCTCTGCTGGCCATCGCCTCCTCGTACATGCAGGAGCAGGGAGACATTTCTCACCCGGCCGACGCCGTCTTCATCCGCCAGGTCACCGACGCCGAGACCAAACCCAAGTGAGTTTGCGAGGAGCGTTTGCCGTCCTGCTGTTTAATGTGCGTTTGATTCATGCTGCCGTTTCAGAGTGTTTCTTCTCAAACGCTGCTTGATCATTTCAGCTCTTTATCGACGCGTGCGTTCGGCAGCGTCTGTTTGTCCAGTAATGTCATCAGAAAGAGCTTTAGCAGAACGCTCTGATTGAATTTCCTGCAGTGATCGATACGCACGTCTGACGTCAGGAGACGTGCGTCTCTGGTCCGATCGCGTACTGAAGTCTGTGCGTGTGTGGACTTGTCAGATGTGTAGTGATCAGTCGATCGGTTTGTTTTAAAGCCGCACGTGAGCCGGTGTTTGATTGACAGGTGTTTGGGCGGTCCTTCACTGCCGTCACGATGAACGTGGGGTTCAGCTCTCAACGCTTGTGATCGCATGAACCGCAGTTGTGAAGCTCATCTGATGTTTGTGCTCTTGTGTTCACAGATCCACGTGAATCCTGCAGCGATTCGCTGGCGTCAGTCACTCACGATCGCCACCCGTTTAAACGCCAAACACTCGTTTTCTATCTTGTCTGTCTTTTTGTTCTGTCTCTGTCAGCAAATTAAATTTAAATGTTTTCATTTTGTGTGTCCTGCCCTCCATGTGTGTATTTTTATGTGCTTGAGAAAAAAATAAAATGTCCTTTTTATTCACTGAACATGAGTCATAAATGAGTGATTTTTCTCTAAGATTCAAACTGTACATTTTTGCTTCAAACGGCTCAATTTTTCTCCTCAGATGATCTGTCCTGTGTGTCTCCTGGTAAATGAAGTTCACATTGACCTCGTCATTCATACCATTGTTTTATGAAATGTGGATTTAATTCTTTGAATTGTCACAGTATGAATTCATTAAAAATAGAGGCATGAAATCCAATCAAATCCACAGACAGAAACGCTTTTCTTTGTTGACTGAGTGAATGGCAGATTGTTCTTGTGTACCGCTGCTCACACACACACACACATCTATCCCAGAGATTGTGTAGAACACGCAATTATTGCATTAGAAAGCTTTGCTTCTGTCTAATGGCTTCGGCTGCTGCTTCAATATCCTAAACATTATTTGTGCGTTTGTTAAATGATGTTACTAATTCCTCTAATTAACAGTAATGACTGCATCGCTCTCATTATGATGACTTGAGCTTCATATGAAATGGCGTTCATTTTAGAGGTAATTACCCCTCATCTGCACTGGCGGCACTAAATTGCTCCGTTTCCTGTCATCTTTGCGTTTGCTAAATTGGAAAATTGACTTCCTTGTCCGGCTGCTGCAGTCGCGCTAATGGAGGCTGTGCTGGAGAATCATCGCGCACGAGAGACTCGGAGCGACTCACAGGTCGAGTCCCGTCAAACAGCCGCGTTTGTTACTCTGCAACATTCGTTAGTCACGTGACTCCAGTTCAGTGACCCGCTGACCTCAGAGAACCGCGCTCCCCTACGTCTCGATTAAAGCGCATGATGTTTCTGAGGGAGTGAACACGTTTTCTGCTTATTAGTGGGCACGAACAGCTTTGAGTTGCTGTGAAGCTCCATGAGAGCTGAAACCGGATTCCCGCCGCTGCAGGGCCGCGCTGACAGATGACTGGCCTTCACACCTGAACTTCATCAATCAGGTAAGGGTGACGTCACCACAAGGGGAGGAGCGTTGCTGACTGACAGCTACCAAAACACTCCCCACACAGACGTGATGTTTCCAGCGACGTGCTCTTCACCAGACTCTGAGCTTCTTTCATGGTTTCTGATTTATAGTTGAGTGATTTTTGTTCCTTTTTTGCAACGTTTTTTGTTTGTTTGTTTGTTTGAATATTCACCCACTCTGAAGGACACTTTCATGAACTCATTACTTTTTCATGTGTAAATCATTCATTTCTACTCCACAGACAGAAAATGTTTTTTTTTTTTATGTGAAAAATGATGAAAGTGTCAAAGTATGTATTAACATGCATCATCTGGACCATTTGAATTAGTCCATTGTATAGTTTCTTGTTTTCTATTTTATACATATTTTTTCTTCTCTTCATCAACAGTATATACTGTTTTCATCAAAATGATTGAATCATCTTTTCCTTGCAGCACATCAGAGACAAAAATGAGCATAATTTCATTTCTCATTTTCATTTCTCATAATAAAACCTATACAGCAAAAAATATATATATTTCAAATACATTTTTAAATATTTCAAAATATAAAAAAATTACTAAAATAAATGTTTCAAATATATAAATATAAATATTTCTACAAATATTTGTATTTGTATAAATACAAATGCAAACATAATTTCTACAATTATTTTTTGTGCATTTTTGAAAATATACTTAAAATTAAAATTTAAACATTATATATATATATATATATATATATATATATATATATA